>VZRO01005538.1:1183624-1239499 GCA_013397915.1 Daphoenositta chrysoptera | reverse complement strand
CAGCGGCGAGATCGCGCCGCCCCGCCCGGAGCTCCCCGGGCTCCTCCCCGCCGGGACGCCCCGAGAGGCGAGGGGGGCGGTGGGCCGGGCCGGGCCGGGCTGTGCCGTACCGGGAGCGGGCGGGCGCGGCCGCCTGCTGCCCCTCCAGGAGACACCGAGCGACCTGGGCGTCGCGGCAGGAAAGCGAGGCGGCTTTCCCGGGAGAGCCGGCCGGGATCACGCCGCTCTCCCGGGAGGAGGTGGCAGGAGCCCGGCGGTGGGGCTGCGGAGCCCGGCTGGCAGCGCCGGGAGCGGCTGCATGCCGGGCGGGTTCCCTCCGTGTCACACGATCCCAGCGCCGCTCTCCGCAGCAGCTGTGCCGGGTCGGGTAATCCCGCTCCTGAGGAGAGATGCTCGGCGTGCGAAATAGAAAAGAGGGTGTAAAATGGGGGACTTCCAGGGAAACGGCAGTGCTGGTAGTACCTGGACGTACTACCTCCAGCAAGGAGGTCTTAAACTGAAGTCCTGGTTGGGGAGCGGATCTAAAATAAAGCGAAAAGGGTTAAGTGGAGTTCAAAAAAAAGAGAAGCTGCAATGAGTGCTCTGCGCTGTGACCGGGAGGAGCAGGAACGCGGTGCCGCTGTTGAGAGGCATCCCGGGGGGAACAGCGCTCCATTATCTATCTGTTCGCCGAGGGGATGGTGAAGGATGGGGTTTTAAGTCTGCGGTGTCAGGTGACTTAAAAGGTGACAGTATGTGTGAAAGGAGTCAACCAGGAAAAACTTAAACCCATTCATGTTGCTTTAGATCATTTGTAAGCGGTAGGAATACAGACAAGGAATAGCAGTAGGAATACAGACAGGTATGAGAAGGTTGTTCTTATTAAGGTGAATTTGTTTGCTTGGGAAGTAAAAAGTTTGTCAGCTGTAAATACTGCGATATATACCAACTTCTACTCAGCTTTAGGCAGATAGGCTTGTAAAAGCAGGTTGGTGTCTTTTTCCTACAAGGAACACACTGTTCCTTAAGCAGCATAGCTGATGAGGCCTGGTTGCCTAGGGAGGGAAGGATGTTCATTCTCCCTGTTTATTCCCATTGAGTTTTCTGCATCTCTCCCTCCTGCCAAAGTCACCTGTAGTTTTTTCCTCCTGCCTGTATGCTGGGCTGACATCCATGTGCAGAGCCACCAGTCAAGAGATGTGTCATTGCTCTTTCCAAATTAGTAAGAGGCTCAAGTAAAACTCTGAAATTAGTGGCAACATTAGTAAAGAGACTAATTGACGTGTCTCTTCTACTCTTTGAATTCTCATGAAATTTCAGAAAATACAGTGTCTTTGAGATTTATATCACAATTCTCCGGTTGACTTGTCTAACTGGCAAAGGCTTCAAAATCTGTGAGGGGCATGCACTGGCAGACAAAAGGACAGAATAACGAAATAGTCAGATAAGCCCCACATCACTTAGGGTTGATTCCAGGCTAAAACTGGACCACGTACGACTCATGTTAGCTTGTCGTCTATTATAAAGCATATTTATATTACAGTTAGACACCTCTGTGGGAGCTAAATTATTGTGAATCTCAGTAATTACGAATTGTAATTCTTTATCCAACAAGGACGTATCTAACAGGGTGTCGCAGGCTGGTGAAAAATTAGGTATTGTCTCTATATCATCCACAGACCATCTGTGCTGTGCATTACTGCCAGGCAGCAGAGAGCCATTAGGGGAGAGTGGGGTAACAGACCTCCGCCTGCCTTTTAGTGCTCTCGGCATTCTGCAGCGCAAGCTCTTAAATGTTCTGGGTCGATGTCAGAGCGTTCAGAGTGAGGAGGTAACAGACAGTGTTTTCTACACCATCAGCTAACTCACTGCTTCAGCCTTCCCTAGAAGCTCATCTTTGATGTTCTGTAGGAAAAGTGCATGTAAATACTTATACCTGAGAACCATATTCCCCTTGCTGTGGGTTCACGTTTTCCATTCCCTTTTCCCGATTAACCAGCTTTACTGTATTCCTCAATGCATCCCTTTACTCTGCACATGATGTCACTTGTTTGTCTTGGTCTGGAGGCATCTCATCTAGCCAGACCTGTATCTTGGGGATTATTTTATAAGAAAAATCAGAATCTTCATTATAGATTTTGACTTTTGTAACAATTCATTAGAAAAGGAAGGGGATTTTGAGGAGATACAGGAAAAACACTGTCATTACCTTGAGCACCTACCATGTCTTTGCAAGCTGTGCCATCTTATAGGTTGAGACTAAGCTCTTGGAAAACATCTTGGAATTTTGTAGGGGTGTAAAGTTGCATGAGAACCCCAATTAAACCACTACACACAATTTTCAAAAGCCACCGGGAACCATAAATTTAAAGGTTATACAGTAACCTAATTTAAAGGTTACACAATATTCATCTCCTAGAGGGCAATAAATTAAATCTTGGCTGATTCCCTAGAGTACACTAACCAATGCAGCAGAGCCACAATGGGATGGATGGTGATTGTGAATGCTGGGACAAAATTTCTACCATTCAAGGGAAAAAGAGGAACAGAGTGAAAATTGTGATTTAGAAAGGACTGGGTGAGCCCCTCTGTCTTCAGGGCAGCTAGATTTTGTAATTATGTTTAATTAGGATATCTCTTAAAGCCATGAGTTAGAGAAAATCTGATTTTCTAATGCTTGTAGAAGACAGTTTTGAGAACCAGTGACATCCTGTAGAAGGCTATTCTATCACATCTGTCCTTTTGGGTGTAGAAGGAGGGACATAATGCTTTATTTATCTATTATTCTTTGAAATACTTGACTTTATTAAAAAGCGAAACACATTATATTCTATGTCTCTGTGTCCCATATTTGACAAATACAGCAGACAAAAACAGGAACTAGACAATCAGGTTGTAATGTGTTTGACAGTGACGGGAAAGGGCCAGCATTAACTGTGTGTCACTCAAGTGCCCCCCCTACCCCCATGAAAACCAGAAAGGAAGAAGATGATGATGAAGATATTATGGGGGATATACTGGGGAAAAGTATTGGTCTGCTGAATGTGTGGGCCAGGGTATGAAGTGGAAAATCGAAGGACATTGTAAAGGAGACAAGCTGATGTTGAGGAAGTATTGAACTGGAATTTGTGCAAGAAAGGTCACTGCATGGAAGAGGAAGGAAATGGAGTATATCTAAAATCTTTTGGCCTTATTTTCTATGATTTATCTAATAACAGTGCCAGCTGTTCATAATAGTAAATAACAATACTTCAGTCTCTTGCAACCAAATTAGAATACCTGTGTTCCTACAAGGATGCTGAAGGCTGAATTTCCAGCCTGGAATGATTACTCACAAGGTGTGCATTCTTGCTGGCTGCTGGGCTGAGACCTGGGCTGTCATTTAATGAACTGGCCTGCACACTTGTAAAGATGACATGATTTGTGTGGAAGCTCTCTAAAGCTCAGTATATTTTAGAGTAGGAAGCTGGATTTTTAAAATTTTTACCTTTGCATCATTTGGCCTTAAAAATGCCTATTTTGATGACTTAACAGATATTTGGAAGCTACACATAACAGAAATTTTATAGCACAACTTTTAGTGAGAAGGAAATTCATACACTGACAGAGAGTGATATGCAAGAGCAGTTTGGATTCATTTGGTTTCTTCATTTCTCAGTTTCCAAGGAAACAAGGAAACATGCTTGAAATGAATGTCTGGAAAAATCATTTGGAATTGCAAGTGATAATTTATTGGTTTGATTATATTAATAACAAATAGTTTTCCTAGTGTGGACATTTTGACACTCCTGAGAGCAGAATATTATCACACTGTATTTTGGAAGAAAGAGCAACTCTCAGAGCAGCTGACACAACTTTATTTGCCCAACTTTTCTGCTTCTTCTCATTTCTTGAATTAATAGCCTATCAGCAATGAAGGACAAGGGAAACTTTCAGAAAATTTTAAAATTAACAGATTCAGATGATTTGGTATGATGGCGGGACAGGGCATTTTGCACCTTTCTGCTTGACTCTTGCCTGCTTTTTCGAAGTGTGCCGAGAACAAGTGTTCTTCAGCTGTTGCATTACATTTACTTACGCTTTGGTAACATTCCAAGATCAACTTTTTGCTCAATTGTGACAAGTTCTGTTAAATATGTGGTTTTTCAAATTCCTTTTTCTAAGATAACAAATGCTACATTAGCAGAGATAAAAGAGGAAGTTTTTAGTGCTAAGAACTCACACTTCCTTTGTCTCCTGATATTGAGAACTATTTTTAAGCAAAGTGTGAATATCTGCAATTACATCATTTTGTACTAAGCAGAGCTCATCTATTTCTTTTAATTTAGATCCAAGAAAGTCCTGTTTCCATTCACTGAAGACCAGGATCACAGGAATGCATAGAAATTCTTGAATACAGTCTCAGTTGTTTCCGGTGTCTGGAATGGATCTTACCTTTTAAAAGTTTGTATTTCTTAGCAGTCTTTTGTCTGAGAGTGTCTTATTCCAACAATTAGATGTCAGGCAGGACTCTGGCAGCTACTGACGTGTGAGATGTGTGAACTGACCTCTGCCAGTTTTTGTTGGTTGGGCTGAGGGTGGACAGACTGAATGGGAGGTGATGGTGGAGTTACTTTGGCATCTGTCAGAAGTGAGGAGGGGAGTAAGTTAGATGACTGCGAAACACCAGTTGCAAAACATGGCACATGGAGATTCATCCTTGGGGAATAGTGGAGAAAATGCATTTTGCAAATGGCTTTCATCTGTGCGTGGAGGGAGGCACCATCTCGATGTACTCACATTTACCGTTCTTCAGATGCCTACACACCCTGCAGATGCCTTCCTCAAACTGCTGTGCACTTGCATCTAATTATAGTGATTTTTCTGGCAGGAGAACCAAAATGTAGAAGTTGGTTGCCAAAGTCTGGACAAGTAAGACTGTAATTGCTTGTCCCCTCTAAAGGACTCAAGCATTCAGTGCAGTTCCCAGTGGCTGCTTGCCTCTCTTTGTCATTTTTACCAGGGCAAAGGGGGAGGGGGTGCAAAAAGGTGATGATTTATAACACTTGGCTCAAATGATTTCTCTAATAGCATTGTTTGATTTGGAGCAATTTTGAATAGGGTCACAGGTGAATTGGGAAATAAACCTTAATGAAGCATTTATAGTTGTTCAACAGGAATTACAGACCAAGTGCGGAAATTATTTTCCCCACTTTAGAACATTTGACAAAGCACACAGAAGAAAGTGTTACTCACTAAATGTGCACTACACCAGCTTCATCTGTATGCTGCTTCCCTGATCTGCACTGGTGAGTGACATAGCTGTGCCTTGGACAAGACATATGGGAATCTAACTTTAGTCTGCTTGGCTGGATTTGTGTGTAGCAGCATGACCAAGGTAATGGCACAGAAATCCAGCGTGTTTTCACTTGTTAAGATTTTGGAGACACTGGAGATCCTAATTTTAGAAGCAAGACTTCTCATGCTCACCTGGAGACTGTCAAGAGTGGTAATAAGCCTAGTATGTGTTAACACATCGGCTCTTTGAAATTCCAGAAACAAATGCAGTCTCTGACTCTTATTATCTCTCAAATCAAATGTTCTGCTCTCTCAGTAGTGCGAGGGCTGGCTGGATATTATTGCATAATGAGTCAAATAGCCAGGAAGAGGCCTTTCTCACTTACATGCCACAGCATATACTGCTTGTTCTTCATAGGTGTTACATCAGTGGAAACAAAGCTTCTCCAAAGTGGGAGGTGAGGCCTTCTTAATGAATTAAAGATCTTAATGGAAAATACAGGACTGAGGTGACATGATGAAGCTACATGAGGAAGAGTGGTTGAAACGTATGGATGTGTGTGCTGCTCATGTTAAACTAGTTCCCTTTGCTGCCTGAAACGTCATCACATTTCCAGAAACTATAGAAAGAAAATATGATGTAATTAGACCTGGCTTTCATGTCTGTGCTTAGAATCCAGGTGACTTAAGCAGATGTCCCTTGGCTTACTTTTTTTTTTCAAATTTATTATGCATGATGAAACAGTTTTGCCCATATACTAAATAGTGAAGCAACAAGCAGGAGAGGCTTTTCACCTGAGGGCAAAACTCTTGTCCAAATAAATCAGCTAGGCAAACAGGTGGAAGTTGGAAAGGTAGCATAAAGTGGACAGGCTTCAGCCTTAGCCCCTGATGGCTTTGAAATGTGTTGGTTGCATATATCAAGGGCATGTGTGCCCTTGAACTGGAATTTGTGCAAGAAAGGTCACTGCATGGAAGAGGAAGGAAATGGAGTATGTATGAACTCTTTTGGCTTTATTTTCTATGATTTATCTATTAACAGTGGCAGCTGTTCGTAGTAGTAAGTAACAATACTTAAGTCCCTTGCAAGACACAGCCCTGTGTCTTTTCAGCCTTTTTCTCTCACCACGCTCACGGTGAGCTGTAACACAGAGCACCAGATCACCACATTTTGCTTTGCACTTGAGATTCCTCTGGGCTGGAAGGGTGGTGAAGGTCTGATAAGGTCTGCTTCAGCAGCTGTTGTAGCTTTTGTTTCTCATTTATCTGGGTGAAAATCAATTCTACGATCCGCTATGTCCTCCTGCCTCCTGTTCCTCTACATCCCTCTGGTGTAAAGGTTTTACCTCCTTATACAGTACCTTTCAGTATAAAAGAGAAAGTGGTGAATCTCACCTTTGCTAAGTATGAGCTAGTGATTGTGAAGCAGTACAAATCCACAAGCACTGTTTGAACTTTTATGAACAAATAAAGATGGGCAGGAGTGCATATGTTTGCTTAGAAATGGTCAGAAATTCCCATTTCTTCCTCAGATCAAGATGTGCAGCAGAAGTTTCTAGGCTGTCTTTCTGATGTCATTAGTTCTGCACCTGAAGTCACCATATGATGCACAGGGCTATAATAATCTGCTCTCTGTTGCTTGTGCTCATTTCACATAAATGCGTAGTGTGTCACCACCCTAAATTAAAACTGGCTATTATCAAACGCTGTTTTCTTATGCAATGCAATCGTTGTTATAGGAGTCATAGTTTTCAGGGCTATTGACAGAAATACAAACCTAAAAAGTCATGAATGTGCTTAAACAGATGAAAATTGTGGAGTTTTTTTAACACGTATTTAAGGCAGCATCCTTTTTAGAGCTTTTACATGGGATAAAAATAATACTTAAAATAGCTACCTATTTTATTACAGACCCTCCTTAAAGGAGGTTGTTCTTAATTGCATGGTAGAGACTCTGGGTGGGATTAATCTGCTTTAGCACATATGTCTGGTGCCCTTTGAGAAGCCCAGGGGCAGCCAAGACATTTGTGTGGGGTTGGCAGGTATGGATGGGGACATGTGGAGGTGCCTGCTCTCCCAGAGACCATACTTAGGCTCCTCAAATGGCACTAGACACCTATGTTTAGACAGCTGAATTTCCACCTTCCTGGCAAGAACTTGCTTGGCAGAATTCTCCATGTGCACATTTCCAGGTTTTAGAAGTCCTAATACTCATCTGGAATTTAATTTTAGTAGGAGTTTGCCAGAGCTAATACAAAAGAATTGGGGCCACATAGCTGGGCTCTGAAGAGGGGCAGAGAAAGAAGAGCAGGGGAGCAATAAGAGCAAGGCACTTTGGTAAATAATGATGAAGTCACCTGCTTGTATGACCAGAATCCACAACTGGAATTCACAACCAGAAAATGGGGGTATCATTGCTACCCTTTGCTCATGGCCAAAATAGGTGCTGGGCTGAACCACATTGCCTAAAGGAGCCAGTGAAGGTATATAATTAATCAGATTTCATATGGTCACTGCTGGATCAATAAAGTCATAAGGTACTGATTCCTGTGCCAGCCTGAGTATTTGGCTGCTTTCTGCCCAAGTTTCTTTGCATTTACTTGTCTGTTGGCTTCCATATATACTGCCAGGTGTCTATGCTGCATAATGTGACTTTTTGGTGAGATTGGTTAGGCTTATTGCTACCAAAAAGCCAAGACTAGCACTTTGAACAACTGAAGGGATATTTCACAGCTCAGAATGAAAATAAGGATATAGGTTTTCTGTACACAGAAGAGTTGCTTTTCAAAACTGAAGATAACACGCAAACATGTAGTGCAACAAAATAGTTCTGGGCACTGAAAACCTGAGGAATAGGAATGACGCTTTGAGTGGATCAGTAATTTAGAGATTTACTACTCTGTATTATTCGTAAGTCTTCCTAATTGCAGGGTAAACTTAGGCAAATACATTTCATATGTAGTTTAATGGTGTTGGCATGATAAAACTACTTTTTATGTATTGTGAGAGCAAGGGCTGTGTCTAAAATGTCCAAACATAAATATGGTCAATTTAGTGCTTTGAGGAACATCAAAGATGTGTCCATTCTAAATCACACTGATTTCAATCAGTGATGTCAGAAAGTCTAGATAGTTCTAAGCTGAACCCTAAATAGCTAAATTTAATTGTATGGGGGTTTTATATACACCAGAATAATAAGACTAGAAGTCATATTATGTTAGATTATAGGCTGTTTATTAGGAACACTATAACTTTGAGTAATATTAATAGTTGAAGTAATAATGACACACATTTTAAATCCATTTTATTTCTTCTCAACTTCTGCTTTCTGAAATCAGGAACAATATTTCTTTGAGATACCAAGATGTATCCCAAAATGTGCTGACCTAGTTCAGAGTACACTTTTCTAAAGAACTTGATCTGCCCACTCACAGTGACTGAGCACTTGGATTTTTAAACAAGATTTTTAAAATTGCCTAGATTAATTGTTTAAAAAATTAGGAGGAGATTACCTGCTTGCTCATGATAGCTTCACAAATAAATCCATGATTTCACAAAAGCTGAATGTAATGTAAGTAAAACAAAAATCTTCCATACTCTTACTAAATTGACATGTAAAAATAACGTCACAAGATGCTCTTTTGAAAAGAAGACAATATGTGTGCTAGTTTGGGTTGGGGTTGGGGTAATTTTATTCTCAGTAGCAGGTGTGGGACTGTGTTGTGGGGTTGTGCTTGAAATGGTGTTGATGTCCCAGGGATGTTTTTGTTGTTGCTGAGCAGGGCTTACACAGGGTCAAGGCCTTTTCTGCCTCTCACCCCACCTCACCAGCAAGTGGGCAGGGGGTTCACATGGAGTTGGGAGGGGACAGAGCTGGGACAGCTGACCCCAGCTGACCAGAGGGATATCCCAGACCATAGGGTGTCATACTCAGCTTATAAAGCTGGGGGAAGGAGGGAAGCGAGGTACATTCAGAGTGATGGCTTTTGTCTTCCCAAGCCACTGCTACACGTGAGGGAGACAGCTTTCCTGGAGATGATGCAACATCTCCCTGCCCATGGGAAGCAGAGAATTAATTCCTTGTTTTGCTTTGCTTGTGTGTGTGGCTCCTGCTTTACCTGATAAATTGTCTTTATTTCAACCCCTGAGTTTTCTCACTTTTACTTTTCTGATTCTCTCCCTCTTGCCATTGTTGGGGAAGTCTTTGAAACTTGTCTTAAATATTTTCATAACTTTTATTTTAAAGCTTTTGAGTTGAACTATGTATTCAATGATTTTTGCTTTATTAGAAAACCAGGAGTATATATCTGCCTCTTGGAAGGTTCTGGTAGCTGTGTCTTCATTGGAAAATGTAATTATGAATACTGATAAACAATACATACTATAATACATACTTGTTTTCAGACAGATCCTGTTTCCAGGATTTAGTTGTGATATAAGAGATGAATACTTAATTTGAAAAAAAAAAAAAGTTTTCTGTTAAAAAAATAAGTAGTAATGGCTTTCAAATCTACAGATGAAGAGTGATGTGTAGGAAGGATGAAATTCTGGTTTAATATTTTCTTAGTAAATGTATCTCTTATATTCTTCATGCTTTTTAAGCCATTTGTTAGCACCATGCTGTTTACCATCTTGTCTATGTGCCCAAAGCTGATGTAAACAAGTGGTACTAAAAGATGCCAGGAAATCAGAGCAGAGGAGTTTTATACTGCCAAAGAAGACTACAGACTTCTTTGTAGGTATGAAGCAGTGGAGATTCATTCAGTGTATGATCTCAGCTCTGTTTGGATATTTCTGCGCTGGGATAACATTTCTCTCTGAGTGGAGCTGATTTTAGAGAGCTAAGGGCCAGTTTTACAGTAGTCAGCAATAGGAGGACATTTCTTTATTGGTCTGCTCTCTTACCCAAGGTGCAGAACTGATTAATAGAGGGGAAATGGTAGCAGAAATGTGAGAGATATTTCAGTTAAAACACTTTTGCCATCAGGAGCCACACTTTTGGGTCTGTGTTCCTTTTGGATTTCATAGTGTCACAGCTCCTACTTCATCCTATACATCTGGGAAACTGTATCTCATCAAGGATCACCCAGCATCGAAAAGTGAAGCTGAGGGACTCCTTCCCTTTTAATAAGTATTTCGTAACAGAAGTGTCAGAGAGCATTTTTCTGATGTCGCAAAGGGCACTTTACTCTGACAATCCTCTGAGTGGCTGTTAGGGTGAAAAGAGAGTTGGGTTCTGAGTGGCTATATATGGGTGATTTTTAAGATTTATAGCATTAATGCTTTTTCCCATCACAATAAATACTGGTAAGTGCAGCATTCAGTAACTCTTTTGCATTCAAATTGTGTATGGTTTCATCTATATATGCCATTTAAAAGAATTTTAAGTTTAGTTTCATCTCATCTCTTGATTTTTTCGTAATTTAAACGCCTGCAATGATTTAAGTTTAATACTCTTCGTGTTGAAAAGCAAGACAGCAAGCAGTTCCTGGGTAGCTGGATCTTTTCTGGCCAGCACAGTCATGTGGGGAGGGATCAGATGTATCAAAGCTACCTTGAACCCTGGAGGTCCACAGGGATGTCACGCTGCGGTCACTGCTCTGCTTCCCTTTGAATAGGTACAGTGTGAACTCTCCTTGTTGTTCAGCCAACTGCTGCTGATTGATGTAAAAACATTAAAGCTTTACAGGCTGTGTCTGAAGTCTTGTTATATTGCTTATGCCACTTCCTTAGGAAATAAATTCCTTGCCTAGTAGCGCTTGGATAACCCCCGGCCATGCTCCCAAAGCACGGGGAAATGCTGGATCCCAAAATTGTGGCTGGTGTCAGTTTTGGTGGCATGATTCCTTGGTTTTTCCACCCATCTGTCATTGCAGGATGACAGATGGTGCTTTGTCCAGTGCCTGGAGCTGTTTGCAGCACCCAGCTCTCCTCTCTCCCTTTCCTCAGTTTCATGGGTATGTCACACACGGAGCACCAGGGTCAGTGTGGATGCTGAGAGACTGCAGCAGGAGCAGCTCCTTACCTGGAACTGTACCAGGGCATCATAGGACATGATGGGGGAAATACGAGTTAGGACCAAGGTCAGCAGTGGCTTGTAATTGATGCCACAAACCCTGGGTTTTTAGTGCCAAAGGGTCTCTGAAGGAGTGTATGGTAGATTTGCTCAGGGCAGTCAATGTGGAGCCGCTTGAAACAGAGGTGTGGGCTCTGGGAGTGCATAAGAGACATTAATTGTTATGTGGAAATAAAATCCAAGGACTGCTGTTACCTTTAATAGTGCTATCAATAAGGACAAAAATATTTCTAGTAAAAGTGAACTCCTCTCTTGAGATGCCTTTTCCTTTGCAGTGAAAATCTCCCACATGTTAGAGAAGTCATTAAAGAGCTAAAGAGCTGCCATGAACATTTTGTTAATTCCTTTGTGCTGTGCTGCTTGGTGAACCTTTAAAAACGAGATTATTTACTCTCCAATTCCTCTATTGTCATTCCCTTGCCTCTTTCTCTGTGTGGTGGCAGAAACAAAGCAAAAGTAACTAAAATGTCAGCTTCTGAAAAGCATCATTTCATTCAGTTACACGATGTTAATATCAGTGCACGCAAAACAGAGCTGAAAAATAATAGAGGAATAAAACATAGATGGAGAGAAGACAGCAAATGGCAAGGAGCATCGAAAAAAAATGTTTAACCTTGAAAGAGTAGAGCATCCTCCTTCTTCACATTGAACTCTTTAGTTTTCTGGCTTGACTTGCAATGAGGTTATGAAACAGTACCATTACAAGCATTATAATTACACTGTGCTTCAGGAAGTGTAGGGCTGGTTGCAATCCCTAAGACTCTGGGTTTAAGTGCAGAGAAAATTCCCAGAACATTTTTGGGGGTTCCTATCTTTTCAAGGAAGGAGGGGTGTCTTGTAGGAAATACTTGCACTACTTGCACCTTTGCTTTTATTAATAAGTTTCAAATTATAAACAAAGGCATTGAATGAAAAATTAATTTTCAACTTGTGTGCATAACCAGCATTGCAGTATTTTATCTTACATGTGATGGGTATTTCAGTGCTAGTTTTTGGTACATTTTTAGAATGCAGAACAGATAACACTGAAATACTAGTCATACCAATGAAGACATCATCTTGTTTGACCTTTCAGAAGGTGTTGATATTATTGATTTTTAATGAGTAGAATAATAAGAGATAGCAGCCCAAGGCATTATTATGTTTTGGTGCAGCCTCTTTTTAGAATTAAGAGAATCTCTTTTGATGTATAGTGTAAGGCACCTATGTGCTTGAATGCAGAGACATAGTTCTACATTCAGTCCACCATCACCACCATCTATCATACTGAAGTACTTTTTATAGATTTATGCAGATAGGAAGGTGTCTAACTTTACTTTCTGTTCCATTATTCATGTGTTGTCCTGAGATTACCTTTGTTGATATTACAGTGTGCCTCCTGAACAACCTTTGTTCAGAGTAGGGAAACCAAGTGTTTTTATCCTGGACAAACAATGAATAATGCACAGTGTTTTAGAACTATCCTAAGGGCACATACTTATTGTAAAACACCAAACATTGAAAATGCTGAATAATATGGGTTTCTGCAACAGTTTGAAAATCCCTGTTTTAAAATACATCATCCTCTGGATCATTGCAGCCAGCCCTGTCTGATCCATTTTATCTTTTATTTCAAGTAGGTAGATAACATAAAAGAAGATTACCTTTTGAAAGATCTGTCTCTGAGTTAGATTATCTCCTGTTAGGATTTCTAAGGCTGAGATGTTTGTTGCTCAGTTGTTCGCTGATAAAAGGTACAGGGGAATGTTCTCTGCTGCTATCAGGCTGATAATGACCTTAAAAAACTTCCCTGCATTGCAGACAATTGAACTGCACTTGGGATTTTCAGTGTTCACCTTCAGTTCCTGCCCCTGTGTTTCATTTGTCATTGATTACATACTAGCTCTGAGGGACAAGAAATTATTTTATTCATCATTGTGTTCTGTCAAAAAATTATGTTGTTGTTATGCTAACTTTAGGGGTTTTTATATTAGCTTGTTAAACAGAACCCAGTAACAACAGAGTAAAAATGTTTAGTAAACTACAAAAGCAACTCTCCTTTTAGTTCTTCATGGTGGGAAATTATCTGAACAATACTTGTCCAGGCACAGCTGTTTGTTCTGATCTTATTTTCTTTTAATTGATGGAAATGATTATAAAGAGTTATAGACATTAGAGGCAAAAAAAGCCCCACAAATATTTTTAACTCCCCAAATATTTTATATGCTAAGAAACATCGTAGCATCAAATGAGGTGACATTCCTGAGACTGAAAAAAAGAAAATGTCACTTTCTGTATTCAGGAAGGTCAAGAAAGAGGATCTGGAGAACCACAGATCAGTCAGCTTTGCCTTGGTACTTGGAAAGGTGACAGAGCAAATAATCCTGTAAACCATTTCCAAACATATATAAAGGACAAAGAGATCACTGGGAGCAGTCAGCATGTTTCTAACTCGATAGCCTTCTGGAATGACATGACTGCCTTTGTGGATGAAGGGAGAGCAGTGGATGCTGTTTATCTCAACTTAAGAAAGTCTTTTGACACAGTCTCCCATAAGACATCTGATGAAATATGAACTAGATAAATGGACAGTAAGGTGGACTGAAAAATGAGCTGCCCAGAGGCTGTGAGGCAAACAGTCCAGCTTGGAGTCACTAGTCAGTCACTAGTGAAGTAATCCAGGGGTTCATACTGGATCCAGCACTGTTTAGCATCTTCAAAAATGACCTGGACAATGGGACAGAGTTTGCAGAAGATACAGAACAGTGAGGAGGGTTTGATATACGAGCTGGTTGTGTTGCCATTCAGGGGGACTTTAACAGGCTGGAGAGGCAGGCTAACAATGACTTCACAAGGTTCAACAAAGGAAAAAGCAAGGCCCTTCCTCTGTGGAGGAATCCACCACGCACCAGTACACACTGGGGAGCTACCAGCTGGAAGGCAGCTCTGAAGGACTTGGGAGTCCTTGTGGGGAACAAGTAGGTTCATAGCCAGCAATGTGTCTTTGCAGCGAAAAAGAGCAAAGGTTCCCAGGCTGAGATAGGAAGAGTGTTTCCACAGGGTCAGGGGAAGTGACCATTTGTCTGCTCAGCCCTGGTGAGGCACATCTGGAGAGCTGGGTCTGCATCAGGGCTCCCCAGCAGAGGAGAGACGTACTGAAGGGTGACTAAGGAAGTGTCCATGAGGATTGTTCAGGGCCAGAAGCACCAGACACACAACAAGAGGATGAGAGATGGGACAGCACATCCTGGAGAAGAGAAGGCTCAGTGAGGATCTTACCAACGTATTTAAATACCTGTTGGGGAGGAGCAAAGAAGACGGAGACAGACTTTCTCGGTCATGCCAGATGCCAGGACAGGAGACCATGGGCACAAATTTAAATACAGGAAATTCCGTTTAAGTGTAAGCAAAATAAAAATTCTTTACTCTACACTGGAAGAGGCAACCCAGAGATGTTGTGACATCTTCTTTTTTGAAAGATACTCAAAACTAAGATGGACATGATCCTGGAAGACCTGCTAGTTGATCCAGCTTGAATTCAGATTTTAGATTAGGTCTCCAGTGGTGCCTTCCAACCTCAATTTCTCTCTGGTTCTGTGATTCTGTAGTCTCTATTATTTACGTAATTCCTCCTTTATTGCTTTTTAACCATCTGTCTTTCATTTTTTGCAACTTATCAGAGGAGGACAGGGCCATCAACATGTACAACTTCAAGAAAAAATAGAGTTGAGAAAATCAAATAGCTTTTAAGAATTCACTGTGAGTCTTAGATATTTGAGATATTTTAGTCAGAAAAAGGATAGCTTTTTTTCTTCGTTCATAGTCATAGGCAGTTCAGTTACTGGAAGTGGAAGCCCAAAGAAGACAAATTTGAATTAATTTGTTTATTTTAATAAATTACATACTTCAAATATTAATCTCTTCAAACAGATTGGAAATTAATGTGGAAAAGTGTTCTTCTGTCTTTATAAATCAAATTTGGGTGGGCAGATAAGGCTGGATAAAGATCAATTCCTACTTTATGCCGAAGTTCAAGAGAAAGTGAATTTTAAGTGAAGATTTTGTCAAGGAGAAGAAAAGATGACAGACTGTGTCTACATTATCCTAGGGAAGTGCCTAGAGTGGAGTAGTCAAGACCAGATTTGCATCCCATCCCCATTATTTAGCCAGAGCAATGCACATGGTTTGCTACTGAGGTCCAGGAGTTTGTGTGTCAGGAGAGGCTGCAGAGGAGGGAATTGCCTCTCCAAGGCAGGCACATGAAGTCTGGATGATGGGTAGCTGCCTGCACATCTGTTTGCAGAGGCAACACATATTTTAGGGTGGCAGAGCAGCCCTGCTGGGGTGCTGCCCTTCAACTTCTGCCCCAGTATGTGATCAACCCTTCTGCAGTACCAGCAGTGGGATGCCTTGCTCCTCCCCTGGCACTCCCATCCATTGTGGTAGCATGGGTGTATCCATAGCCCTGGTGTGTCTGAGGAAGGAACACCTACAGCAGCCAGAACCAACTTCACCTGCACAGATACAGGCAGAGGAAGCACTGATAGAAACCATCGAGCTGCTATAGCTCCTCTGCCCCTGGACTCCTGCTCTGCTGTCACCAGGCACATGCTGAACCCAGGAGCCTGTGCAGGATAAGTGGGACAGTGTCTACCAAATTAAGGCACCCAGTGAGTTGGTCAGTACTGGAAAGTAGGTCAACCGTGTCACTATTTGAGAGCATAGTGCCTAAATGGAAATATAGGCACCTTCTGGTGCCTAAATGGAAATACAGATAACTTGAGGCAGAATCCCATGCTGAAGTCTGTGCTGTGTGAATACTTGGGTCAAAACTTCATGGCTGGGCTTAGTGCCACAGTAAAACGACCTTATTATTGACTTCCTGCCTTCGTGGTTGTTCAAATATATCCATCGTATTTTGGAGTCTGGGTGGGCCAGAAGCACACACCCAGTCCCACCATCTCAGCTGAGAAATGTTAACTCTTCAGGCTCCTCCTTTTCAGTGATTTACCCACACACTTGTTTTTATTCCATTTCTGGATCTTCCTCATTGTTCCAAACCCCTTTGATGACACTTCAGAATGATTTATGAACTAGAGCTTCTGAAACATTCTCTGGATCTTTATGAAATACTAAAATGAAGTAAAAGTTTGCTGAAAGTTTTGCTGTATTCTCTCTGTATGAGCTTGATTCTTCTGGTTATAACGGGTCAGCAACTCATATGCAATAAAGTCAATATATAGCTAAGGTGGCTATGAAAACATAGGTAATAACGGGGCCTTGTTCTTCCTTACAAGTGCCTCAGTGCCATAAATACTCCCCATAAGCATGTGCTTGCCCATGCTGCCCAGATACCTATGCTTCATAAAACCTGGTGCAATGAAAACTGAATTGACTGCTTTCAAGGGTCGTTCTGAGAGCTTCATTATTTAATTCTTATTTCTGTCTGGGCTCTGTTGCTTACACAGGAAGTTTCACTTGACTTTTAGTGCCTTAAAAATATAGTAATAAAACTGCTCAGGTCTTGCAGTCCTGAGTAGTGACTTTATATGCACAAAGAGACATTCACCTCTCTGCAGAGCTCACATATTACTTAAATCCTACAAGATTAATATAGATTTACACATTGCATAGACTGTTCTGGCATTCTCCCACCAAAGACTTCCAACCCTGGGAGAAACACCTCACCTCAAAGATGTATCCTGACGTAGGTGGTACAGACCAAATGAGACAAAGATCCTTTCCCTTAATCTATATATATTATATGAAGATTATGATAAACTGACTCTCTGGGGCAGGGTAATGAATAGTATACAAGTATTTGCTGGTTTTGTCAATTTCTGGATGTAGAAATGGTCAAACATTTTGAGCAATACTTACTCTTCACCAATGGTTAACTAGAATTCCTCGAGCAGAGTAGATTTGGTTTAAATTGAATCTTCAACAGAAGTCACACACACAGACCATTACTTGGAATTTCTACCTGGAATGAGGAAAAGATTTCAATGACAAATGCACGATTCCAGCAGATGGCATCAGTGAATACTATTGAAAAAAAATATCGATTGTCAACAGCAACATTCCTCTGTATGTGATTTCTTAACTCTGATGCCTGAAAGGCTTTTTTTTTCAATGGAACAAAAGAAAACATGCTAACCTATGAAAACGCAATGATGATGGAGGTTAGCCAGGTCACACCTGTGGGGAAATAAGATTCAGAACAAAGAACATTTAAATGGTTTTTCCTCTCTTCCCTTTCTTCTGACCACTTCTCTTTTTCATTCCTTTCCATTATTTTGTCGTAATTTTAATGTATCTGTACATAGATACCAATTTTATGTTAGAAACAGCTCCTCAGTATTGTCTGCTGTCACAGAGCCTGCTTATATATCACGTGTTCCCTTCTGTTACACAGCAAGATGTGAATAAGTTTTAAGAAGTTACTATAGAAACACAATTAATGCACAGCATGAGTGGGCTCATGATTCCACAGAGATCTGGTCTCCCGACTAGAAATGCTGCAGTAAACCTGAAGCAGAAACCACCTGCAGAACCCTCCCATAACATGGAAAAACCAACATATTCCCCAGCACCGTGACAAACCGATTGAGGTGTATGTTCATTTCATACTGGTTTCCTTGGTTCTGGATAAACACCCATCCCAAAGAAGATGGAAGATGGAAGAACATGTGCAGCACAAGCTGTGCAACCTGGATTTCAATCACACTGTGCTGTGTTTCAGAGCAAGGCTTTTAGCTGTTCACCAAATGGCAATGCCATGGAGTGGAGAACTGCGGTAAGTAGCTGAGAGCCATTGAAAGAGCCGTTTATGTCAAGATCCCAGCACTCATGTATTGAGTTTGTCTGGCAAGGATTTAGCAGTGGGGGGGTTACAGGGGTGCCTTCTGTGAGAAGCTGCCAGAAGCTTCCTCCATGTCTGACAGAGCCAATGCCAGCCGGCTCCAAGATGGACCTGCCGCTCGTCAAGGCCGAGCCCATCAACAACAATGGTAGCACCTCTGGGATAACAGTATTTAAGGAGTGGGGAAAAAATAATGGAAGAACAACAGCAGAGAGAAGAATTAAATTTAACAGCCCTACAGACACCAAGGTCAGTGAAGGAGGAGGGGGAGGAGGTGCTCCGGGTGCCAGAACAGAGATCCCCTTGCAGCCCGTGGGGAACACCATGTTGAAGCAGCTGTCCCCCTGTAACCCATGAAGATCCGTTGTGGAGCAGATATCCATTGCAACCCCTGAAAGACCCCATGCCAGAGCAGGTGGATGCTCAGAGGAGACTGTGACCCTGTGGAAAGCCCATGATGGAGCAAGTTTCTAGCAGAGAACTACGGAGAGAGGAGCCCATGCTGGAACAGATTTGCTGGCAGGTCTTGTGGCCCTCTGGGGACCCACAGTGGAGCAGCCTGTTCCTGAAGGATTGTACCTAACCATGGAAGGGATCCATGCTGGAGCAATTTGTGAAGAACTGCAGCCCATGGGAAGGATTCGTGGAGAACTGTCTCTTGTGGGAGGGATCACATGCTGGAGCAGGGGAGGAGTGTGAGGAGTACTCACCCTGAGGAGGAAGCAGCAGCAGAGACGACGTGTGATGAACTGAGCACAGCCCCAATCCCTGTCCCCCTGAGGGGAGAAGGGGAAGGGGAGGAGAGAAAATTGGGGGTAAAGTTGATCCTGGAAAGGAGGAGTTAGGAGAAGTTGTTTTTAAGGTTTGGGTTTATTTCTTATTATCCTACTCTGGTTTGATTTGAAATAAATTCAGGTAATTCCCCCAAATCAAACCTGTTTTGCCCGTGACAGTAATTGCTGACTGGTATCACCCTGCCTAGCTGAGAAGGGGAGCAATAGATCAACTTTGATATGTGCCAGGGTCAGGCCACCACAACCTGAAAACAGGCTCTCACTCAGAAATACCGATTGGAACAAACAATCCATCGATCCCTACAGATATAAGAATCACTACTGTCTGCTGCTTTCCAGTATGGATATTGCTGAAGGGAAAGACAAACGCGAAATACATATCCGGGGTCAGATATGTCAGCAACAGGACTAACACCTCTGTAGACAGCATGCAATGAGCCCCATGATATGGCGTGGCAAACTTTTAATCCACAATTTTATTTTTATACTGTCCACGGTGTTTAATATCGAAAACTCTAACAAAGAACAAATATACCCCCACTAGACAATCAGCATGTATTTAGGAAAGAGATTTTACAGTTTACTGAAAAATAGCAATGAAATACTCTATCAAAAATATACTTACATGTTTAGCCAAACCTAGGGTAGCACTCAAAATTAATTTAACCCTGTGTTTGTGCCATCGGAATTCATTTGCCATGGGGCTACAAACCTCCTGATCACAAATGAGAGAGTGGAAACTGGTGTCAGGAAATAAGACTGGAAGTGTTGCCAAATGGGTCTTCTGTGAGCATGCAATGATCTGGGATCAAGCTCCCTGGCTCTGGCCAGCACAGACACTTTTGCAGCAGAATATTGAATCACTGCAATGTTTGGCACACAGGCAGCCAGACTTGGAGAGGGCTGCTACAGTGTCTGGGCACTCCTCAGGTTAGAGTGCTGCAGTGCCAGGAACAATATGAAATTATCTCAGGCAGAGCATGTGAGACCTGTCAGGTCTATGGCACTATACAATATATACACGGCACTACATAATAAATATAGAGGAAACCTCTGATGTCTTGCCTTGGATTCACATCTTAATATCTATAAGCAAGGTGAATTCATTTTTCCTGTCTTTGGTCATTTGCAAAGCTGAAGACCTGAGCCAGTCATGCCTTGTCTGTCTTTATAGTCAGTGAAGTCAACTGGTGCCTGATTCACTAGGCCTACTTTGGATGCCTTTTTCAGAATTAGGTAAATTGCACAACTCATTGACTACAAAGAGAGAGCAAAGTGACTTTCATAGACATCTGCACTGTAAACCCCTGAAGTCCTGCAAGACAAAATCTTTCCTGTGTGAAGTTAACAAGAAATCAGAGAGCACAGTTTACAGGTTTGACTAATTTGAACAAAGAGAGGGGAAGTAATAATAGGTCTCATATGCTTTTAAAGGGTTAATTGCCCAACAACAGTGTCACACTATTGCACCATAAGGAAGTAGGATTTAGCCACAGCAAGTATGAATTTGGATCCCCATTTCTATTGGCTCTATTATTCTTTATTTGGGAACAACTTCTGGACAGGATATGGTGCAATCATTTGGAAATATCACATTTTGAAATACACCATTCAAAAATAACAGAAACACTTATTAGTTCCTGTGGCCAAAAAAAGGAGATAGACTAGACTAGATTAGAAGAGAATAGATTACTTCAGTTGTAAGGGACCTATAGCAATCAGAGAAGAAATTTTAACAAAATAATTCCCTGTGCATATAAGAAGCAAGTTGTGAGACATAATTAATCAAAGAAGGCTTTACTTAGGCATTTGGTTGCAGCTCATGTCCTTTCAGTCCTTGGTAACAATGCTACTGGTAGTGGCCACAGTCACCAGTAATTTCCTTCAGGTCACTCTAATATGCAATAATCAGAGCTGGCATAAGTTTTTGTTTTCACAAACCTTGTAAGGATGTTTATGTGGTCCTGCTGATTGTATTCACCATCTGCTGGTAAGTCAGCGGACAGTAGCTGATTTGAGTTTTATTTTTCAAGAGGTAGGAAAGAGTGGAGTAAAGAGTATAATATGAGTTCTTTAGCAATAAAGTAAGAAAGAAGATTCTTGAAAATGTCAGTTGAAAAAGATGCTTACATTCATGGAATAGAATAAGCAATTATAAGTATTTGAGAATTATTCTAGACTAAAAGACAAAAATCAGAAGGAAAAATTAAGCCTAAGGACTTCTCACCAAGAAGGACAATTTAACCATTTAGAGAGGCAAGAAGTGTTTGAGTATATATCCTGGCTGGCATGAACTGTGAAAGCGTGACACTCCCAAAGCCCTTTGCCACAGCTCAGGACTTGTAGTTCAGAGTCACCTGGTGTTACTGGCCTGTAGCTGT
This sequence comes from Daphoenositta chrysoptera, assembly GCA_013397915.1. Lineage (NCBI taxonomy): Eukaryota > Metazoa > Chordata > Aves > Passeriformes > Daphoenositta > Daphoenositta chrysoptera. The sequence goes on along the minus strand of VZRO01005538.1, from coordinate 1,218,151 downwards.
GACATATTTTGAAGGAAAAGAACATGCTTTATGGCAGCTAATTAAGATGTCTATTCAGCACATATTCTATCTTCTCTATGAACATAGATGGCTTTTATTCATGTCCAAAAACATAATTACTTTTCTGTTTCTTAACTCACTTCCCAGTTTTGGGTACATGTGAACGAAGTATTCTACTTCTGCCTGCTAAGCTTAAGGATACAGTAACTCCCAAGTAAGCAAACATTTTTATTTATTCCACTTCAGCCAGAAAAAAAAGTAATGCGATATTATGTAGAAATGAGGGAACAAGGTGAGGATCTCTGTAAAACAGTGAAATATTTCATCTATTTTTTCAGAAATTAATGTGCAAAAGCCTGGGATGGTTTTGGACATTTAAATATAAACCTCCCATCCCCTTAATGAACCCTTCTTTTATTTTGCATATATACATGTTCAAGAGGTTCCTCCTATGTTTGAAAATTCTTCTATTTACATCTACAAGCTCAATTTGCAGGTATCTGTAAAACATGCAAATGTTATGTTTTGTAAATAAATTATATGAAACAGGGGGTTTTGTAGTTAACAAATTTTGAATTACACAAACAAGCCTTTTCTTAGATGATAGGTCTTTAAGAAACTGTCTTCTGGAAAAATTCCTGACTGTATTCAGTAGGAATGATCCTATGATTGTTTATCACACTGAGCTTTTTACTGGAAGATTGTCTTGCAGGGAAGGGAATTTAGCCTGAACTCCCTTTGTGGTTATGCCATTCTGAAACGATGCGATATCCATGAAGGGAAGCACAAGAAGTGATTGCACAGGATTTTGTCTCTTTCCCTGGGTGCTAAGCTCAGCTGCTCACAGCAGTGTGATTTAAAATCTTATTGTTATAAACCTTGGCCGAAGGGCCTTCCAAGTAACAAAGGAGTTACAGAACTGAAAGCTCGAATAAGGCCAGAACAGAGATAAAAGGAGGCTTCTGCTATGAGAATCAGAAGAGAGGAAGACAAAAGACAAGAAAGCAAGGTTTGTCTAACATTACAAACATGCAAGCAAAACCAGCACTGGCACTGAAAGCCTTAAAAGTGTTCAACTTTATGAAAAACCTAATGGTGATACTGCCGTGAAAGAACACTTTGTGTACTGAGTATATTCAGCAAGCATTTCCTGAAGTGTCTGAAAGCAGAGCTTCATTCTGCAGCATCCCACTAGACCTTCTGTCTGCAAGTTCAGTGTCAGGAACTCATGTGCTGGAGGTTTAGCAAACCCAGCAAGGCCAGAAACAGTGACAGAACTTCATTCTTTTCACCAATTTGGCTACAATGCAGANAAAAAAAAAAAAAAAAGCCATGGAAATAGTTAATTTGATTAGCTGTGATCCAAACAGGAGGAGAAACCACTGGCATACTCAAAGCCAAGGGTAGCCACCCAACAGAGGCAAAAATGGTGACAGAACCCTGTGAGTAAGTCTATTGCAGGAGACACTCAGTGCAGATACTGGCATATCTGGACTGCAGTGTATAAATTTCACCTCATCTGCTGGACAATAGCATTTCAAGGAGTTTGGTACAATATCTGCACAGATGGTATTTCAGGGAAAGGTGCATGAATTATTGGAAGAGTGACAGGAACTGAATTCCTGTCGATGAGGCTCTAGTAACATGAAAAACAAACTCCATGATATTCATATGATTCAGTTGGTATAACTTGAAATTGGTTCACAGCAATGGCAAGACAGTGTGTAAAAAATATCCTTTGATCATGTTTTAGAAAAGGGAAACATCACAACTGAACCAAAGAGAATAATAACCAAGACAGGTGATCTGCTTAGATAAAAGGCACTTGGGTTGTGTCACTTTGAAATTACTTTGATGAAAGGAGAAAAACAATGATTTCTGCATTTCTGAAGAATATCAGAAACAGAACGGTGGGGATCCTCGTGACAGACGTGACAATGTGTGTGGAGCATCTATCCAGGACTAATGATCAATACAATGTTATTGCTATGGCTGTATCAAGGCTGCCCAGAGATGTGGTTAATGCCCCATCGCTAGAAACATTCAAGGTTGGGTTGGACAGGACTGTGAACAACCTGATCTAGGGGAAGATGTCCGTGCTCATTGCAGGGATTGGACTAGATGACCTTTAAAGTTTGCTTCCATCCAAACCATTCCACAATTCTATGAATAAGACAGAAGAGTGCTCATGTCTGTTATAGGAAAAAATTAAATCCTGAGCTGTAAACTCCAAGGCCTTGGTGCTAGGGCAGATAGCCATTTGATACCTAACCTGGAATCAGAGATTCCTGTATTTCCATAGAACCTAGTAGATGTTCCTGCCTCACCTATTCCCTAGTCTGTTGTCTGTTTCAGTTCTAGGAAGACACAGGGGAGATTCATTTTGACATGAATTTCAAATTTTATTTGAGGATTTGGTTTGGTTTTTGTCCTGACCTGAGCTAACAGACATTTCTTCCCCCAAGATTTTTAACTTTCAGCTCTTTTTTTTGGATTATATACTGTCTATCCCATGAAATAAAATGCCTGTCATCCTGTCAGCAGTGCTTCTGGAAAAATGAATGATTACTGAATCACTTTGTTCTGGTTAATTCTAGCCCAGTTAGATTTCGGGGGTGACATTATGTCTGTCTTACATTCTTTGTTTCTGCGCTGCATATTCTCGCCTGGAAATGTAGATCAGGCAATCGTTTTGACAGGCAGGCAGGTGGTACTATTACATTGGCAGTACCAAATCTGTCACGTTAATGTGCTCTCAGATTGAAATAGCTCCACTTTCCCTCTCTGGTTGAAGTTTGTATGGCAGCAGAGCACGTCTCCCTCCATGGTTTAAAACAATGTCCTGTCTTACGATTACTGCCTTGTTCCTGTGGTGGCTTATGGACTAGAATACTGATACTTGATGCATTTAATTCTGTGACTAATAATGAAACCAGGAGCTGTAAGGCACCTTCACAAAGAATCTAAAAGGAAATTGTTCTGGCCCAGCTGCTGCATAATTGACTCAGTTATCCATCAAAAACCAATTGAGGTGTCCTGGAGACAGCCAGTTAAGATGCCCATGTAGAGCTGCCTGATAAGACACAAGACCTACAAGGGACCTGTGGCCTTATGGATTATCAGGGGACAGTCCAGGGGGGTAGATACCTACGGGCATCTCCAATGGCACCAGACCCTTGTACATGGGCAACTGGGTGAGGCAGAGGTGAACACAGCCAAAGGATCCGTGGAAAGGCTTATTCAACCTACACGACCTTTTGGGTTGCTGTGTGGCTCTCCAGACTAACTCCATCTAGTGTTTTTTGGCGTGTCCTGTGGTAACCAAGAAATCCACGTGGGCAGGCAGACACAACACAGGAGCCATGAGAGACCAAAGATTTTCTGGAGTGGGGATGGTGTAGGGATGTCAAATAGCACTAGACACCTGACCTGTTTTGCCCTTACTGTAATGACACATGGATCACCTGGGTACCCTTGGGCACACAGAGGGTCTACAGTAAGGAACTGAGTATTGCCCTGTGTGTTGACTTCCCTACAATGGTTTTACAGCAAAACAGCAAAACACCAAACAATGAGTTGCAGAAAAGCTGTTCGGATTAATCATTCAGATTAATTCAGGATGTCTTCCTTTTCCTCAACAAAAAATAGTGTGAATTTAAAAAAAACATTTGGTTCTTCTTTTGGACAGCTTTTTAAGAAAAAGCCATACGGCACAGAGTGACATTTTAAAAAAAGAGGTGGTTTAGGCTTGTTTTTCAACCTTGAATCCAATGAAATGAAGAGATGGACTTTTAAATTAGGGTGATTCTTTTGCAAACTGGAGAGGAAATAAGAAATCATAGGAATTCAAGCTTTGTTTAAAATGCTTAGTTAAAAACTAAAATGCGGCTGGATCCTTAGCCCTGAGAAGTGAGTATTTTATAAACTAACCCGAAAAAGATCTTCTAGATGTTCCGAAGTATTTTTCATCATTTATTTATGTCCTTATTTGCCCCAGTACCCTGGCTGTACTTGTGCAATTTGCTCTTAGTTTATGTGTTTTGCTTGCTCCTAGGCTTATCATTTGTGAGTAGCAGCAAAACTGAGCAAACTGTATGGCTGTAATTTTGTATTCTGGCCTGCCACCTTAGTGTGTTGAAGGAAGAGAAATTAGAAGGTCATTCAGCATCTTACAGAATGGCAATCAATACTTCACACACTTTTTGTATTGATTAGTATTTCTCATGGAAAGAAAAGATTTAATTTAATATACTAGGTTAGTAAAATGTTTTAGGTTTTACTTACAAAGAATACATATTTCAGGAAAAAGACAAGGTAAATTAGTACATTTTCACATTCAGTTGGGATTCTCATTTATAACTCACAGCTTTTGTAAATACTTCATATCTTTAAACAAATAGCATGGTGATTCTGTAATCACATTGCTGGAGAGATCCCTCTGAGAGAACAAAAGCAGTCAGATTCACCCGTAGTAGATTCCACCCATCCCTCTCAATACGCCAACTTTAAGTACTCTAAGTAATGAGATTTTCTCCTTCTTACAGGTGAGGAAGCAAGCTATCTTACTTAAAATTTTAATAGCAGCAAAATTAGCTTTTATTATCACTCCAGTTCATCCAAAACTTCCTTTCTCTGATTTTATCCAGAAGTCACTTTGAAGCTGGTTGGTACAGGCACTGATGTTTGGCAATTGCTAAACATGGATCATTTCAGCTCTGATTCATCATAGCTAATTCAGTCGAGGTATCTAATTTGTGAACCTGGTTGCCTGAGGGTCTCTCTATAATTTATGAACCTAATAATTGCTGAGAGGTGAGATGAATCAAAGCCTAATTACATAGATGTGAAGCTTTCACATTTAATATAGGTAGAACAAGGAAAAACAAAGCAAAAAAAAATTTAAAACTCCACTGAAAATTCACCTCTGAAGATCAGTGTTAGTGAATGAGTTTTCATTATGCCAGCAGATCAGTGTCTTCAGCAAATAACATCAGTTCCTTCCATTCTCCTTCCACAGCCAGGAGCAGCCAATTTCCATCACTCATGTCACTGCAGTCCCTGACAGCTTCCCTTCTCCTTCAAGCTTTCCCTTCTCTTTTCGGCTTCTACATTTTCTTCAGCTGTTTTATGTTCCTGCCTAAACATGTCATGCCAAGATAATGAGGTAACCAAAACCCAGATGCAGCGTGACTACTTTGTATGCAGATGAGCCTAATGCATCCACGCTTATCCCCAGGGTTAGTGAAGGTCTCAGATCTTACAGAAGGTGTCTAAGTTCTCCAGACAGCTCCTGGGAGAGGCTGGCTCACCTCCAAAGCACAGAGATGCTGCCCTAGCAATCCTTCTGTAGGCTTCACAGCAAAGATGGGTACGTGGGTACCCTCAGTGCGTGTGAGCCAAAGCAAGTGAAAAATGTCCTCTTGGCTCCAAAGGGTCCAGGTGAAGCTGGGCTCTCCTATGCCCAGGAGGGAGGGAGCCTGACATCACTGGGACAGGGGGAGGCCTTGGTTTTCAGCCCATACAACTATGCCTGTTGTAAACCCCACAAAATCTTGGAGTAAGTTTCCCCTCTTCCCTAATCACTGCCCGCTGCTCTGTCTTGCCTTCTCCCTTTCTGTCCTTTTGCCTTTGATTCTGGACTGCCTCCTGCCTCACCTTTGGCAGCAAAGGTGCAGGGCACTCACAGATTACAGGTACATAGGAGAACTCACTCCATAATTTAAAAAGAGATTTTAAAAAGCTCATAATTCTCCCAAATCTTTTAATGACAAAAAGTTATTTGCAGGTAGCAAGTGAGTTTGCTTTCCAAGAAGAAACCTGTAAAATAAAATATATATTACAGTAAGTACCTAATGATTCAATTTATTATTGAGTGTTAATTTCTTGTTTCAGTACTACTGCTTGGTGATTTTTTTCCTAGTTTTCTTAGAAATTACACAGAACCCAGTTAATTTTTTCAAGTTGCAGCAAGGTGTATTACTGTAGTCAGTGCAAAAGAAAACTACACAAGACTAAGTAGTTGTTTAAGTAAAACTTTCCTTCAAAACAAGCAAATTGAAAAGTAAAAGAGAAATATTAAGTTATTTTTGATTAAAAGCTCTAGGATTTCTTATTCACAGATAAATGATGCATGTACAAATTTAGCTTGTTTTGCTTTTTCTCTCGCTGTGATTGATACAGCCCCAGTTCCTGTTCCTCACTGGTAAGATACCACATGAATAACACCAAGGAGCATTTTGCATTTCTAAAGCTGTAGAATATCTATTCATCTTCATGATCCTCCTTTTCTTGTCCTGTATATGAGAGATAGTTGAATATACCTATATAAAAATTGTTACCCTATACAAGATAGTTAATTATTTATATTTTAATGAATATTACCAATATGTTTTATTTTAATTTTAATGTTTTGCTTTGCTTTTCCAGCAAAGGGAAAACCCATTCTGAGAGACGAATGGATTCAACAAGAGAAAATATCTGTATGCTGAATACAGGCTTACTATATTGTTTCTTCTTCATGATCAAATTGCAAGTCCCAGGATTTAGTGGAGTTTAAAAAGCACCCTGGTGCTCATGATCTGATCACAAGGCAAAAATAATACAGTAGGCCTGTTTCTTATTCAGTTTGTTGAAATAAGTGATTGTGACAATTGCCAAAATGTGCCATGTGACTGCACGTACAATAATGCAATTAATCGTAGAGAATACCTCCTTGACAATGGCACAGCTGTCCTGATGAGGCTTTATACATCGAGACAAATCCTGTGTTGAGGACTGAGAGCCACACATATTCAAAAGGGTTTTGTTGCCTTATTTGAATACGCCTTATTTCTTACACTACAGTGAGCACATCGCATTCCAGGAAGGTGAGATTAGTTAAGGCATTAATGTGATTGCCTCCAACATCCCTGAAAAACAATAAGGAAAGTGGATTTATTAATGTGTTGTGTAATAGTTTTGCAGGAGGGAGCTTAAGCTCTGGGCTAATCTTCTTTTATTCTGACTTTTCTTTATCGATTTATTCAAAAGATAGCCTAAATTTATTACCTAATTTTGAGTATGAGTATGAATATTGAATAAAGCAAATTATACCTTTTTATTTGGTGTTATTTTGTCTCTATTTATGGCTTAACTCACCAGTCATCTTAGCAATAATAGGCTGATATATTGGCATATCTGATGTGTAATCTGTGTACCACAATAAATAGAGACCACTAGGTGGGGATTTTACATTGCAATGTATATTTGTATATTCTAATTCTAAATTATGCTTAGGATAAACACACATTCACAGTAACTGATTTAAATTTCCTTGGGAAACTAATGTGAAGGCAGAATTTTGCTAAACCCATGACAGTCGTGAGAGCAAGCAGCTCTAAAGGTTTATGGTGGCAAAGGACTGGTATTTTTTAGACAGCCAGTTGAAACACTGTGAGGTTCAACTTTGGTGAGGTTATACTTTTTTAAAAATGTCACACCTTTAAAAGTGGCTTGGTCTAACAGAATAAACAGATTAGGGATTTTTATCTTCACAGAAAAAGATTCATTTATCAAATGAAACTTTTGCATCATTTACTTATATCCAGTCAATAAGGACATTTGACTACAGATCTTCTTGGAAAGCATCTCAAGTGTATTGTTTATCATTGATCTTCATAAATTAAATCATGGTTAGAAAACAGGATGTTTTATCATCCTTTATAACACAATATGTAAGAAATATGCAAATGTAAACTTTTGAGAGAATCCAAGATTAGATTTAGCTACATTGCTTTGAAATTTAAAGTAGGTTTTACAGAAACTGCACAAGAAGTAGATTTTTTTAAATTGCCAGTAGCAAGACATAGCACAAATAGTGATATTTGATACTAGTTCATTAATGTATTTGATTTACAGACAATAGATTCATTGATTGACTGCGAAAGATGCTAAATTGAACAGCTCAAAACATCCCCCTGTGTTTAATAAATAATTTACATTCTCAGGATAATAACTGTAGGTTTTCCATATATGCTCTGACCTTCTTTTCCCTGCTATGGTTTCCTATGGGAGTTAGTGAGGCTGGAAAGGTATTTCAGCTCCTGCTCCCTCCATTACTTCACTGTTCATTCTGTGGACCCTGGACCAAAGGCTGCTGGTGCCAGCTCTGATGCCAGCAGCTGCCTGTTGTGAGCTTGGCTGAGTCAATGTATCATTAAAGACACAAAGTTGTTAATTTTCTTTTCCCTGAGCCAAAGGACTAGCGGCAAAACCTTAATTTTCTGCTAGGAAATCAAATAATATATTTCCCTGGATACTGTTAAAAACAGCTTTTATGAGAAACCAAGACTGTAGTTTTCAAGTGCTGGTTTCCTTGATGGGAGTGATGGAAAATGCTTACGTCTCCCTCCCACACACTGTAAGCTCTGCCATATATGTAATTTTCTGTTACAGACATAATAGTGACATCTGCATGGGAAATTGTCCAAATACTAAATGCTATTTCAGTTTTCTAAAAGGAGTCTAGGTGTCTGCTGGTTGCATCCAAGGATTTCCAGTTTAGATTATGAGATCCCAGTAGGCATTTTGAGCAAAGAGATATAAGTCTAACCAATTTTGCGACTTCAGGAATGGGCTTTAGAAATGTAGTAAGGATACTGCTAGCATGGAAAACACCTATGAGAAACCCAGATCCCAGTTTCCATCCTGATGGCATGGTTAACACAAGCATGATTCTTTCATGAAGATGTTTGAAGGTCTTAAAGAAAGAAAAGATCATGAAGGAAAACCAAAAAGAGGGTTTAATGGTGAACATGGTGGTGGTGCTGAGTTGATGGTTGGACAATGATCTTAAAGGTCTTATCCAACTCTAATGCTTCAATGGTTCTATGAAAAGCTACTTGGATACTGGAAAATATCAGTATGAAAATATGCAAGAGCAATGCTTGCCCCTCTTTGCCAAAAAAAAAAAAAAAAAAAAAAAAAAAAAAAAAAAAAAAATTAGCTGGTAAATAGCATAGTGTGGGGCCCAAAACTGAACACAGGATTCAAAGTGCAGCCTCACCAGTGCCAAGTACAGGGGAAATGTCATTTGCAGACATAACTTCACTGCCTGCTCCTCTCTTTTTAGATCAATGACATCAGCACATGCACTGCTGGTGCAGAAACAAACTGCAGAAACAAACACATCACAGGTGATGAATGGTGCTTTCACAGGCAGGGAGAAAATGGGCACTCACAGCCATTTCAGTTTGTGTAGATCTCTGAGTAACCCAGGTTTCAAACTAGCGAGACATTTATGCCTGAGATACCTGTTGACAAAATCATATAACATGGAAAAACTGGAAAACACCACACAGATTGAAAAAAAAAAAACGGATTAGTGGTCTGTGACATGATTGACTACACAGGATGATGAAAAATACTACAGGAAAACATCAGTGACCTCAAAATAGCACCCTTGAAATGAGCATTAGAAATGTGGCCATATTGTGAGAAAAAACCCTGTCATTCTCAGGTCTGATCTCCGGGATCTGGGAACACATTGGGAAATGACAGCAGGTTTATTTGGCGGGTTGCTTGAGCAATTCCCTTTTTTACTGTGAAATCCAGTTCATTTGGGTCCCATGTCTGGAGGTGGTGTTTCAACACATGGTGTTTGAGGTCTCATTTTCTGTCACTGACAGAAGTTGATTAGTCCTGGCTCTCATTTTCCTCAAAGGTTGCATCATCTTCCACATGACAATCCTGGAAAGGGAACAGTGTTCAAAATAATAGAAAGAAGAGAAGAGTTTCTTACACTGCAAAAAGTCATGTTTTAAAGTGCCAGTGGTGGGACCCGAGTACTTACCAAACCAAAGTTTCATGACAGTTTCAGAGCTTAGTTTCATGACAAAATGAGGTGTTTCTTATTAGACAGACTTGTTTTGTGTTCAGTTATTTTTCTATGGCAGGGAGCAAGACTAGGTCTCTGTGTATTGCATACAAAACTGCCTGCACCTGTGCAGGTCTGGCACATCTGACCAACATGATCAAAACATAAATTTAAAAGGCAAATGCTGCACTGTACTGTTAAAAGAGTGATCACAAAAGTGACCGTATATTGATTTTGTTCATTGTATATATTCCAGGACTTATGTAATAATTTAAGAAACTCATGTAATAATTTAAGAAAGTTCCAAGATACTCACATTTTCTTTACGTTTGCACACTTGCTGAAAACTTCCTCTTGGAAAAAGTGGATCTGGTTGTGTGTGAGTGACCTAAAAGTAGTTGGTACCTCATGTTTAAATTAGGTCTTAACTGGTCAGTGTTGCAAGAGTCAAAAATCAGACCTCATAGCTGAGTGAGCTGACACAGGGTCAGAGACAGGAAAGGACTTTGGGCACATTTGGTTTACATTATGCCAGGTGCAGTACATTAGGTGAGTTACCTTGCCTGTGAAGCCTGGGTAACCTCAGCTTCTTTGTCATCTGTCCTTATTGTTAAAATTCTGAGATGAAGTTTGAGTGGCCTCCTGGGACTGGGAGATGCTGGGAAATGACAGGCATCTGTTTGGTCTGTCTGGGAAGTAAATGTGCTTGACTACTTGAACAAGCAAGCTAAAGGCCAGAGAACTTCATTGATGAGTTTTGAGACTGGCCTCTTTTAACTATATTCTTTTTGTGAGCCAGACAGGTCTTCAAGAATTTGTCATATTAACAAGTATTCAGCCATACATAAATTTGGACAACTTTTAGGACTGAGCTGACAAAATTAAATAGGGACCTGTCAGTGGTCATTAGGAACCAGTAATCCTGAAATTCCTGATTTGGTAACTTCAGCACTATTTTGTGGGTGCTCATTACCCACTGCTGGCTGCACAACCGGTGATCTTCAGTGAGTGGCCTGGGGCTGTCAGGCTTTGAGCAGTAGGCATGACAAACCCCAGGAGCATCCAGATCCCCTAATTGCAGACATCTCCACTTCAAAGTGCACATCTCGGTTCACACCCCAAGCTCTCTTTAGAAGAGAGACATAAACATGTTCTGTGTGCAATCCTTACGACCTGTGTTAGCTGACTGGTTTGCCCTGCTGACACATATATTTTGTCAGATGAATTCCGCACTGAAGTGAGCCTTGCAGCAAAATGCTCACAGTACTCACTACATACTAGTAAATCACCTAATAAATATCTATAGTAGCTCAACCTTTTCTGCAGTCACATAATTCAGAGTGTGTTTAGGCATCTCTTTGCTTGTAAAACAGCTTTAGGCTGGAGACCAAAGGGAACTCTACTCGCAGGACGGTTATGGTACTTGAAATAAGTGGAACTGAACAAACTGTTCTGTTTCCGTGCAGCTGCAACTTTCTGGGTGTTGGTGGAGGCCTGGGAAGAGGAATTATTGAGGGAATGTCTTACACATGACTCACCAAATTTTCTGATCACATTGAGAGTCATTTTGGGACCTCTTTTTAGAAAGGGATTGGACATTTTGATGCAACACCCCCAAATTACCTTGGTAAGGTTCTTTCATCAGGAAGGCTATAAAACACTGATGCTGTGCTTCCTAGGACTGCAGTGATTTACAGACATGGAAAGCAAATGTAACACTTAAATCAAGTTTAATATCCTACTGTCCATAAACTACAATAAGGGTAAATGAAACAAAACATGTATTTGACATACATATAAATTTATGTATGTGTACAAATCACAGAATCACAGAATATTCTGAGTTGGAAGGGACTTGCAGACAGGGATAAGGTCCAGTTCGTCGCCAAGTCCAACTCCTAAGCAAATAGCCCACACTGGTGTTGAACCTGCAGCCTTGGCATGATCAGCCCCGGGCTCTGAGCAGCTGAGCTCTAACAGGAACATCTGAGAAGCTGCCGACGGAACGATTTCCACTGGAGAATGCAGATGTGTTCAAGTCACTTCTCTGAGAAACTGGATGCTTTGGTTTTAGTGCAGACCAGAGGGAATGCAGCATCTAAACTTGCCTCTTGCTTGCCAAGACACTTTCCTTGCTTTCTCAGATGTAAGGGAAGGGCTTTTGCAGGGCCCCAGCTTGGCAGCCCATCTGAAGAGCTGTCCCAGTGCTGTAATACTTTGAGCTGAGGGTTTTGGGTTTGTGAAGCCTAATAAATAGGCAGGAAGAAATATTTTAGAAGGGATCAACATGAAACATTTCAAGATTTTTTTTTTTAACATTTCTTAGAGAATTCTTTCTTTTTTGTTTTGCTCTTTACCCACATTCCAAATGTTTCCAGAAATGTAATTACCCATTTCCTACAACTTTTTAAAGCTGCAAGCTGGTTCTAACAACTGAGTTCTCCACTGGATTACCCTGCTACACTCTGATATGCATGCAAAAAACTGTGGGAAAGTTCCCTGAGTGCATCTTAAAGTCCCGATATCTCTATAATTATAGTAAATATATGTACCCAGTGAAGAGCCTTAGAAGTGTAAAATAGTCTAAGAGTTTTAATAAGGACATTAGGATTAACTTGGAATTCTGATAAAGCAAGATAATTAGGCTTTCCATGAACCATATCAATGATACACGCCCATCCACTTTATTTCCTATAAAAAGTAGTGATGCTTTTCAGTGGTAAGTCGTCTATTGGATTTTAATGAAAACCAGAATATGGCTGCTGATTGTCTGTGTTTTCTTATATGGGATGGAAATTTTTTTTGCCTTTTCTGTTGATGGTGAGTAGCAATTATAAAAACAAATTAAGAAATCCCACGTAAATTGACTATCAGAAGCCTCCTAGACTATAAGCAGGGCAGTGAGATAGAGAAAGAGAGAAATCTAATGTTGATGCAAAGTATTATTAGAAGAAGAGTTTATAAAAATAACTGAAAACAGAATTATTCATGTAGTCAAGAATCTCATACTGTGGAACACAGTATATCATGGAGAGTTACAAATTGTTTATAGTGAAAATCTCTGCATGACAATGGAAATGTTCTAGGACAAGACCGAAAATCAAAAAGGGACTGTAAAACCCAGAAAGTTTGCATCAATTTCAGTAAATGAATATGTTTGGTGATCTCACATTTCAGGCAAAACTATAGAAGACTATGAGAACAGATCATGACCGGACCAGATAAATGTATAGCCAATTGCACAAGTTACATGAGATTTGCTAGAAAATAAGATAAATTTTTTTAATGGATTGGTAGAAACTAGGAATCTTTCTTACATATGGACTATCAGTCTTTGAGGAATCACTGCTAGGACACCAGAGTGCAGTGTGGCACTTAATCTGTGGGTGAACTAAAAACAGGGAAGGTGCAATGTGGAAAGTCATAAACACAAATGGGCGAGTCCAAAGATGGAAGCTGAGGGCTGATGGTAAAGAAACAGGAAAGAGGCACAGAAGGATGATTTTTAATACCAAGGACAAGAAAAGGAAGTGAAAGAGATGTAAGAACTTCACTAGAAGGCAGACAGGGAGAGAAGATACAAAGCAGGAGATGGCAATGAGGTTGACACATTATCTTCTGACCCAACATGCTTCAGAGTCACAGATGTCAAGTTTGATGTAGAGGGCATCATACTCCAAAATAGGGATCATTTATTAGCCAGCACTGGTCTCATTGATCTGACTTCCTCATTGCTGTTTGGATTCAGAGTTGGCATGGAGATCAGTAAGACACCAAGCACATACGTGCAAATGCACACGTACCAACACACCTATATATCTAACACACTTAAAACTATTGAAATCATCATAGAATAAGAATTCTTCATCTCTACTGGTAGGAAGCCCTACTCCCTAGTGAGCATAAGTACCCCTACTCGTGTGTGGGAGTTCATGCATCAACTCTAAAGGATTCAGCACGCTGATATGCAGTGATTGCCCACTGTCCACAGCAGAAGATAATATAACAGGGATTCTACAGGGATCCCACAGCTGGAGTTTTTCTGGGGCGTGCTTTTAGAGACCCTGTCAGTTTTCTTTGCATGGTGTAATTTCCTGATTCATTAAAGTAAAGAAAACATTCAATTATGTTGAAACCCCAGACTTGTCAGGCTTGTGCATCATCTGCTGACAATTGGCGATAAGAGTGTGTATTAGCTGGGGGAGCACACCTCACAACCACATTTTGTCTCTTGTACTTAACAAATGTTAGAATGCTCACCACAATTCACAATTCTCTTCATCTGCCCCATTCCCACAGTCATTTATGCTGTCACAATGAAATGCCCATGGGAGGCATGTCGTATGATTTCTGCATGGAAAATAACCCTTTTGGCAGACACTTCCAACAGAAATGTTTTCCATCAGCCAGGATTCTGAGAAAACATGGGAAGACATTTCCTCTATAGCTGATTAAGTTTCAAATTAGAAAGGCCTGATAAAACTGCAAGCACAACATTCGAATACTTCATTTTTACTTTAAAATGCATTGTATGTCATTATAATTCTGCCTTTTGCATTACAGTGTCAGCTACAAATGGCTTACCACCACTGAAATTTAAGAAGAGAGAGCTTAAAATTTCTGTTTGTTTTTTTTGTCTCTTTCCCATCATCTGCAGAACACAGTGCTGGCCAGAATATCCATGTACTTTCCTGGTAGATTGACTCCTTGAAGGTGTAAGCATTAGGTAGCAGAACCCTGTGGCATGGCTGGGGATAGACAGGGCAGTTGGTACATGGGTGCTCATGGTTGGGGGAAATGGAAACCTCATGTGAAGAGAGAAATTCCAGCTGAAGCATGTGGAAAGCCACTACCCATGCTGAAGGCAGCTGGACAACAAGGAAGTGTTCACTTACAACAGAGATGTACAACAACCTGGAACACCTACTGCACACAATTACAGTAAAATCTTTGAACAATTGGCAAGCCAAATCATAGTACAAATCTGCAGAGTTGGACTCACTTTCATAGTTTTCCTTTTTTGCAATAGTGAAATTACATTTATAGTCTTGTAAATCTCTAATTTAAGCAAGATGTCCAAAGCAAGAAAAGAGGCTTTATTTCCTCGTGCACTTCACAAATCACTGGCTTTCTGTAGAACATTTGCAGGAAACCTGCTCTATTGTTTCATTACATGTATGGAGCATATGTCCACTTGCAAAAATACTTCTTCCCTTTCAAAAAGATTACAGGAACCAAGAAAAAACTAATGACAGAATGCTAAAACTGAAAAAAAAAAAAAAAAGCAAACCAAACAAAACAGGAAAGTTCTTTGTATCATATAGAGCTGCTTCTATTTTTATACATTAGCCATGTCTCTCAAAAGAGCAGTTCAAATTTGAAAAAGTAGATTTGATTATAATCTTAGTTGAAGAGGTAGAAATGTCTATGAACTCATCTTGCAAAGACAGACATTCTGACTGTAGACACATGAGATTCCTCTGGGATATAGACAAGCTTAAAATGAAACAAACGGGATAAAATTATGAAGAGGAATGACAGAAACAAAGTGAAGTTATCCAGTTCCTATGAGATCAATGGACAGACTCAACAAGGATGGAAAGGACAAAAATTCAGCTAAATGCTGATCTTTGAAAAGTAAGTATGTTTTCGTCTTATCTAACTATGTCCTCATAATACTGCTTGATGCAAAGAATTGTATTTGAGATACATAGTTCATTCCTAGCCCAGGCTTGAGTTCCACATTCAATTAGTTTTGGATACTTCAAGATACTCCTTGCCTTGTAAGTGAGGTTTTTCTAACAATCTCTTACTACGAAACTGAAGATGGATGACAAGACTTAGACTAGCTTTTCTGAAGGCTTTTGTAGGGATCCACTGTGTGGACAGAAATAGGTAGTTTAGACTGGTTAAACCATAGACCTTTGTATATCAGTGTTTTAACAATTAGACTCTGACAGTTTGCTGTTCTCATTGAAGTTCTTACGGTAGTGCCACTATTTTTAGTTCTAATGCTTTTTTTCATGTATTGAATCTTGCAGAAAGGTTGGACTGGAAAAAGTTTTTTCTCTGTATTTGTTCGAGGACAGAAAAAGCCTTTTTTCTGAAGTACATATATATATGTTCACTGTAGCCTGACAGTCCCTTTTAAAGAACTGAGTGTATCCATGACCTCTTGAGAGAAGCAAAGCTGCAACAGAATGCATGTGGTGTAGCAGAGCTGAAAATGAACCCTGAGTCTGTCTTCCCTACCAGCATTCAGTTAATTGCCCTGCCAGAAAAGAAACCAGCTATTATTCAAACAGAAAGGGCCTACTCTTTTAGCTTTTCACTTTGAGTCTCTAAGTTCATTTTAACTTGTCTTAATTTGCTTTTTTTATCAAGCATAGTGCATTTACTGCTCTGAAGGCTGCACCTGTTCCTGACGCACTTTCCAGTAACCCTGACACACTTTCCAGCAGTGCTGACACACAAACAACAGTGTCATCTGCTGGGTGTCCACATCCATTCTCATCAATGCCTGCAGTATTGTGTGCAGCAGGTCCACGAGACTCTTGATTTACTACTCCATGAACAGCACTTTGGCTGATGAATAGATACAGATAAAGCAAAAGCTTCCCTTTCAAAGCAATAATGCCCTAAAGGCAGTCCTTTCTTCACCATGTGATAAAATTCAGTCTTCAGATTTCTGCCTATGATGAAGTTGCACCTTCTTTACTCACTACTACATTTCCTCTATTTCTCACAATAAATTTCTGAAGGGCAAAAATAAACCAAACCATTGCATGGATTAAATTCATGCAACATGTGCACAGCTCTCAAACATGTCGTTGTTATTCAGTGCTTTAATGAAATAAGTCTATAAATTGATTACAAATGTGGTAGTGCAGGCAAGGAACGTTGGCTCCTTTAGTGACTGTGGCTGTAAGAACAGCTTTCTTTAAAGCAGAAAAACCGAAAGATTCTCTGCAAATGTCTTAGTTGTGCAAAAGCTCTCCGTTGCAATAAGACAGATCCAGAGATTTCAGCACTGGTTAAAATTGGTTTATTGAAAGCCTAGTTGAATCAATACTGCTTGACACCATTGTAACACAAAAAAATGGCACATTTCAGATGATAACAGAATGTATCTTTTGATCCTATTATTACTGCTCCCAGGTCAGTGTGGGACAGTTTGCTTTACTTAGCTTCAAAATCACTGAAATATTATTGACTGAGAGCTCAGGGGGAGCACAGCTGTTGTTCACTTATTGCATAAGAAGGGGGAGATGAAAAGAAAGAAAACAACCAAGTCAAATGAATCCTAAGCACTTAGAATTAGTAAAAAAATTGGAAAATGGAAAAAGAAATCTTTACATTCCTGGGTATTGTTTCAATAAAGACACACACGAAAACATATACAAAATTATGTACTTGTGGACAGATCTAAATTTTCATAACCATTCTTTTCCCCCAGTGTGTCTTTTCCAGCGGTGAAAAGAAAGACTTGGTCTTAAATCAGATTTTCCATGGAAAAAACCCCAACTGGATAGATTCAAACTACAGGATGAATAGATATTTGATGAACTGCAGGAATTGTTGTAATAAAATTTTGGAAATTCTGTGGATTGTCAACATGAAACATCCATGCCTGGATGGTGGAGCAGGATTAAAGCAGCAGTGCAATTTAGATACCATCCATTTTTTAAATTTATAAAATCTATGAAGAATGGTACTGTCATAAGGTTTTCACATAAATATAAAATGCACGTGCTTTAGGGTTCCTGCATTTACTATGATGACAGACTCTTCATCCACAGTGTTCCACAGGAAAACAACATCCCTGAAAGCTCTTTTTGAAATGAATGGGTGCTTTACCAGCTTATTCTTTTCCCTAGTTAAAAAAAATGGCACACTATAATTCATGCTCAGTAGTTGTATCACACTTAAATGGGATTGATTGTGTCATTTTTAATATCTGGGAGATTTTTATTGTCATTGGTATTCTTATTAAGGACTGGACAGTAAATCCCTTCTTGACACCGAGAAGCAGCTACTCTGAAGAGTTCCTATGGCTCCTATGAAGAGAAGTTCATCATAAAAAGAAAAGGTTTAAAAGTCTGGATTTAAATATTTTATCCATAAATTTGTTACTGAGAGAATTTCTAGGCAGTGGAACAAAAAGTCTGAAACTGCTGTTAAAGATACCTTTTCTCTCAGCTACATCAGAAAATCCTTCAGGGCTTATCAAGTCAGAGTGATAAGACTTGTTCAGATGTTGAAATTTCAGTCACTGATGTTTTAGACACAGTTTGTCCAACTGCCATCAACTACAAAGTTACAGCTCTGGTTTGAAGAGCCTTCTTTCCACTCGGGAGGGTGCCAGTTTTGTTTCTCCAACACGCCCAGGGTGCTGTATAATTACTTTCCACAGGTCTTGGCATGCGAGGATATGTGAGGTTCATTCTGACTCGAAGTCTTTGTGTCTCTGTGGCCTGCTGGGGAGAGCTTTTTGGGGAATAAATGCAAAAAAAGGGCGCTTGTTCTGGCCAGCCGTTAGAGGGCAGTAAAACACCATCTTTTTATTCAGGCCCTGCTCATTCACACCAAGGGCACTTTTTGAAGGTTAACCAGCCCTTCAGGCACCAACAGGATTTATAAACGAGTGATCTTTTCCACTCTTTCGGGGTGGATTCACATGTCTGTTCTAGGAATTGTAGAGCACACACCTAGTGAAGCCTAAACAGCCTGTAATCAATACCCATTTTACGCTACAGATGTTTTACACAGAAACACACTGCAGATGTGGGTTTCCCAGGCATAACTGCCTCCTATGACATTCCAAAAGCTGCTATACTGAACATATTCTTTTGTAGACACATTTAAGAGCAGGAAGCAAGTCGGGAGCTGATCAAGCATTCCCTTTCTCTTCATATTTCTGTACCACTTGGAACACAGTTATGTGAGGGCTGTGGGGATTAATCCATGCAGGAAAAGTCTCCCTGATACATATCTCCTTCGCCACGGTTTTTCCTTGTACCTGTGGTTATTCAGGGCTTTTGAGCAGGAACTTGTTCTGCACTGCCTTGGAGTGCCCAAATGTCATCTTGAATTCTGTGTGTCTCTGGAGCAGTATAAACTGGCCTGGTTTGGCTAAAGGGAACAAAGATTTTATTGTTAGACCAAGATAATTCATGACATAATTGGTTCAAGCCTTATTGTCAATTATTGATAGGGAGCATATGGAAAAAGCAATTTGGAAGAATGGTGAAGTGAATATTCATACTCTTTTCTAACAGTTCAAAATAAATAAAGATAAATTTAACTGTATATAAATAGGAAACAAAGATATGCTTTGGTAATAAATTATTTTCAACTTTTGTTTCTTCTAATCAAAACTACAGTAATGAAAGCAATATATTAATTTGTGTAATGAAAAAGTGAGTCATTATTTATTTTTTATTAACCACGTTGTCTTAGTCCAAATGTTGAAAACATATTAAAATAAAGTTTATGTCAAAAATAAAAACTTCACATGAGTACAGTTTCAATGACAAAACACAGTGAGTTTAAAATAGCTACTTTTAAGTGAAATTCAGTGTATTAAACTACTACATATTTCACTCCTTTGTAACAGTGTGTCTACAGAACAAATGAATACATTCTCTATTACTTATTTTCTCTCTCTAACAGGCTGGCAATTTTGAAAGTTTCCTGATAGCAATATGTTTTCTGTTTCAGTATCTTATTTTGATTATATCATAACCTGTCCTTTGTGCATTGTTAGAAAAAAAAGGGCAACTTTTCACAAGATGAGAAATTACCATTCATGAGCTGATTACAGTGAGAACCATTTACTCATGTCTTTGTAAGTTATATGAGTACTTATTATAAGTACTTTTACTAAAAGCATCAGTTTATTCTGTATATGTACATTGGATGAATTTAATATGAAAATTTACAGTAACCTTGTTGGACAATTCTGTCATTTTATGAAATCAAATTTCCTCATGTGCTGGGAACACTTTTTTTTCCATAAAATTATGTGTTTCGAAATCACGTAAACGAAAATTCCTTACGGATTCCATACTTTAGATTAAATACCATAATAATCCCTTAATGCAGGAAAAATTGGTTACTGTGTCCCAAAAGGCAGTCATGTTTATGAAGAATTAAGAAAGAAACAATCTTACATTGGATTTCTAACAGAGGAACAAAAGGGATTNCAGGAAAAGTTTAGGAACAAAAGGGATCAGAAATAACATTGCTGACAGTCTGAAATCAGTAGGATGAAGAGAAGGGCGATGGTTTATGGTCCTTGAGCAGTTCTTAGGCTCTGGTCACCTTTGTGGCTGCTCTCACAAAGAAATCTCCAGTTCAGGTTGGTGTGGCATTGAGCATGCTCACAGCCTACTGCTTCCCTCTTCTAAAGAAATCTATCACCCATTAGGTTGTTGACAAGTACTTAAAGCATTTGAACAGTTCTCTCTGGCTTTGGGATTACTACCACTCTCATCTGAGCAAGAGTGTAAGAGATTTTAATTTTACTCGATCCATGGGTGATTTCTGACAATGTAATTTTGTGTTATGGGAGAGATTTCTTTTACGAAAATAGTAAGTTACTTTGTAAGGGTGATGCAAATTTCGAGTTTGCTGTTATTCTGTTGCAATTGGGATTACAAAGATGTCACAATGCCATCTAAGTAAGAACATACAACTACTTAAACATGTAATCAAACACTACATGGAGTTGGCCTGCTGAAGTCAGGTTGCTCAATTGTCTCCCAGAGTGATTTCTGAAATGACATTTTCTCAAATAAAAATCATTACACCTTTGTCCTAGTTATTATTCTGGAAAGTTAGTTCTTTTTTGCTCCATGCTATGGCAGCCTTACAGATGTCCTTCCCTTAATAAAACACTTTTTTCCCCAAAAAAGAGGATAGCAAAGACATGCAGAAGATCTGTAGCTACACCAAGATATTTAGCTGCCATGTCCTGCACTGGAGAAGGCAGATGTAAAAACTGAGTGAATTAAAGGCTCAGTTCAGGCCATGAAGAACAGGAATCCAGTCTGTCACTTAGGGTGTCAACAAAGATAGTGCTTTGCCCAGGGGTCCAGGCACGGAGAGTGTGACAGAAGTGAGCTCACCTGCAAGAGAGAGTGAGCAAAATTAAGGTGTAAGGAGGACACTAGTGTAAAGGCAGTGTGTTGCTCAGGCAGGAGCTGGTTGATGAGCACCAGGCAGTGAACTCTTTGCAGACAATGAGCTGTGATGTGCCCCCTAAAAGTGTAGGACAGTGCTCAGGAGGATATGAGCAGATGTTGAGGAAGACCCTTGGTCAAAAAGAAGGTAGGATGTCTGCTGTGGGTGTCAAACCTTTCATACTGAATTCATGAAGCAAACACGAGATCCTTTTTGAGGAAATGAACCTCCAATAAGAGATTTTTTAAAAATTAAAATGGAAACTTAGGACTTTTAGCCAGTCCCCTAGCATTTTGCCATCCATCTAGTGATTTTTGATTGTTGCTGGATTGGGGTAATTGCTGTTTCTTATCAGGCTATGAAGAACAGCTATATGTTTCTAATTCTGTTTGTTGCCCAACTAAAACTGGCATTAGGAAAGTGACTGAACTGTCACAGGGAGAAATTGTTTCTATTCCTGTTTCAATCTTTTAAAACCAGAAAACAGATGTTCCTTTCATTGTCTAATGTCAAGGAGCTCCAAACAAGAAAACCATCTGTGATACAGGCAGTACTGTAGAGAATACAACAGTGTAGATCTGGACAGGATATTTTCTTGTGCAGGGTTTCAAGGTTACTAGATACAGTTAATTTTGGTCTCCTTTCTTCTCCTTTCTTCTGTTTTCTCATTTGTTTTATCACATAATATTGTTTGCTGTGTTCTTTAGATATTACTAGAACTGGTTCAAGGTTTTAAAGAGAAAGTATCAAAAGTGTTGCTTTGCAACTGGTGACTTTTTTTCTCAGATTTGTATCAGCTACACATTAATTCAACTTAACTCCCCCCAACACTTTCAACAAGGTAGCAGATTTGCAGGCGGTGGCTCATGATTTTTTCCCGAGACAACTCTAACCTCTCAGAAGAAAACATGTTTCACCTGTAGTTAAAATGCTACATCTTCTATTCAGACAATGGGTTTTTTTGAGTTAATGAGTGCGCTATCAGGTCAGCACTCCTTGCCAAAGACATTCCAGAGTGCTGTCTTCAGGTACTTTTCTTCCTCAGATAGTGCAAGACTGGCCTGAGGCCTTCTGTGACATTATGTTGTCTTCAGTGTCTTGGTTTAGCATTTTAATAACTCTTTCCATGTGCAGGGAAGAGCAACTTGTTTTCATTCTTCACTATAGCCTGAGTAATATCCCCTTAAAACAGTTTGTTTGCTCCATTCAGTTGTAGCTGCATTTAAATAGTATAAATTGTTTGAAACACAAAATACAGCACTGCTTTAAGTAAATGGGAAAGTAGAATAAAACTGTACTGAAAATGAAGCATATATGGGTGCTTTCTGAGGAAGAAAAGTTTAATTTTCATTCATTGCTTTCAGGAGTTTTGTGTGGGGAACATTTTTTTCCTGAGATATCAAGAATATTCAAAGAACTTCTCACCAGCCACAGAAGGACAGATTACCAAGTCACCATTTCCATGAAAGCCAGTGCAAAATTCCAGAGGAAGCCTTTGTGACATCAGGCAAGGGAACAAGTGAACCCCATGATTCCCTGAATACTGAAGTAGCTAACTTCATTGATTGTCCTATCAAAGGATTTGGAAACCTCAGGTAATGGGAATAATAAGAAAAATAACAATCTGGTTTTGCCTTCAGATAAAAATGAAAGCAGCAGGTTATAAAAGTGAGTTTTTTGCATGCTTCAGATGCATATTCATTTTTGGTATATCCAAGGAAGTTGTAAGAGACGTGATGCCATTGGGACTTCTGTTGTATTCCTTAGTAACTGCCAGCAGGCGTTGTCACAGAAAACTGAAGTCTCTGATGAGATTGTTGCTGGTTTACGTTGCTGCATTTTATCTTAATACAAATATGGCATTGCTTCACAGCCTGAGTTGTTCCAGCCTGAACTGCTGCTTGACCCCTTAACTAGAATTCCCATTTGCAATGGACCCTGTGACTACAACTTCTGCATTTCCAAAGATCAGCATCAGTGTTTGAAGCTGCGTTTTAGTGTATCCCTGTTTCAGGAATAATGCTGGAGGCTTGTTACCCCCATTTTCTGCAGTTTTTGCTTCCTTCCTTCCTTCCTTCCTTCCTTCCTTCCTTCCTTCCTTCCTTCCTTCCTTCCAGAAGGACAGACTTGCTGCTGGGCTTCCCCACATTGGTGCCTCACAGCTGCCAGGAGCTCCCTGTCTGGCCTGAGGCTTTCAGGCCAGCCAGGGCTGCGGGATGGGGGCAGGCAGAGCTCTTTGGCTGGTACTGGATGCCTGAGCTTTCCCACCACTTCCTTCAGGGCAAGGCATCTCTTGGATGCGCTCCTGGGTGTCAACCAGGAGGTCCGACAGCTGCCTCCACAGTGGCTCGCAGGGCATCAGCTGGAGGAGACAGCTTGTCGTTGGGAGTGAAACACAAATCTCAGGCAAGTTCCTTGTAAAATTCTGGTTAATTAATCCAATCAAACTAAACTTGATCACTGGCCTTTTAATTGTCTGGATTTAATGCATCTGTGTGTCTGAAAATGCACAAAATGCCAAGCCTATCAAAAACGAGAGGCAGGCATACAAAGGCTTTGTGATGCTCCCACCCTGTATTTCCAATATTAAATACAGACCTTTTCAGCAATGTTTGTGACAGCCATATCCATAAAAACTTATCAGAATTGCAGGAAAATAGAGCTTGCGGAAAAATGAGCTGTCACCCAGCCTGAAAGGAGGAATGAAAGCTTTTTGTGATGAATGATTCACATGTCTGTTGTCAGGCTCTCCTCGCCCTCCCCATGAGGCTGCAGAGCTGCTGCCTTGCACAAGTCGTGCTTAAGCTGTTCTCCTGTGCCTGGTCATGCAGCACATGAGAGGTCTGGGCTGATGTCGCAGGGAACAGAGGACTTTATGTTCAAAATCATGCCGCTAGCCCATTTTTCCAAGAGACCTTAAGGTAGGCAGCAAAACTGTTTAATTAGTTAGAAATATTCACAGGCACCCAGCAGGTGTTTTATTCTTTATTTGGATGCTGTGTCACCAGGCTGCTCAGTGAAGGAGAGGTTTTTCCTTAATGCCAAGTTGACCTCATGGTGAACTGCTGCCAGATAAACTGGTCTGGCCCCTCTTCTCCAGTTCCACAGTCACAGCCCCTCTGCCATCCAGCTCTGGCACAGGATGGTCACTCTCTGCAAGAGCAGCTTTCTGCGGGTTTAGTTTCTTTCATGAGCCCACTGCTCATCTGCCAGGCACCAGAGAAGCAAGAGAGGTGGTGGGAACATGGAGCCAGGAGTAGGCAGGGGTAGACAGGACTGTTCCCATTGGAATTCACTGTAAAGTCTCTCTCTGCTCTGGAGATCAAGGTTTATGCCTTTATTGGTGCATTTTTCTGTGCGAAAAGCATGCAAAAAGTCTGAAGAAATCCACAAAGAATCAGAGAATAGGATGAACCCACCGCTGCAATACTTACAGAGAATTAAAAACTACTGGGCTAATGTTAGGTACTGTGAATTCCAACACATATATAAGAAAAATTGTGTTCACTGCACAGGGAAAAATGAACTTGTATCTTTTGACCAAATTGCTTTGACAAAAGTTGCTCTTTTTTCCCTTACATTTGGTGTGTTAAGGTTAAAAACATGCAATATGAACCACAGTAATGCTTTTCCAAATATTGTGTACGTTATTTGGTTTGCTGCCAAGAGGGCATGTAATGAAAATTAAAAATAGAGTGATTATCAAAAATCCCCACTCTCTGCATGCATTACTACTGACATTTGTTGAAATAAGAAGATACATGAAAAATTATTTATAGATTTTGAGAGTTACAACAGGAAATGAAGTACAATCAGAATGACACATGGGGGGATGTTTTTATGGAATATGGTAATAAGTGAAAACATTTGTGACATTAACTGAAAGATAAGAAATATTCAAAGAATTATTGAAGGATTTAACACAATATAACCGCATGCTTAGATTTAAAATGTAATTGTCCACAAATGTAACACATTTAAACATTTAAAAAATATATTCATCTGGAAACAGCCAAAATTGCTGAGAAACTGTGTAGCTAACAAAGACATCAGACACTTCAAAATTAAAATAAGGTTTTGACATTAAATATTTTACATTGTCTCTGTGGTAATGAGAGTAGTTTATTTTTAAGAATTGGAAATAAACTCTTGGGAACATGAATTTCCTTTAGTAGCAGCACCTGGTAAACAGGATTTTTTAAATAAGAGGTTACCCCTGTCTTTGGAGTTTATGATCTATTTTGGGGTTTGACTACAGCAGAATATGCTGGGTTCACTTGTTTTTTCCTGAATTTTAATGACAAGAGTGAGAAAATTAATAGATTCCTGAAAAAGATAAACTAAAGATAAAACACTGCAAGAAGAAAACTGAGTTTACAAATAACATTTAATAAATAGGCTAAATTAGTTACCAAATTGACATGACAAGTAATCAAGACAAACTTTGTGGTTGACTTAGGTGAGGATTGTATTATTTTGCTTTCAGATTTCAACTTCTTCCACCTACATATCTACCCAGAATCCTAGCTGATATATTGCATTTACATCCCAGAAGAAGGATGCTGGTATATCTTGACTTTACAAACTTTACAGAATATAAGATTTTGTGCTGGTCTTACGCATTTGTCAAGAAAATTTATCTGGTTCTTTTCAAGGAAGCACAGATTTATGAGGGCCTTAACTGATAATGCTTGAACACTTAGGCCAGAAATAAAATAGTACAGGGCTTAATATATGTCATGTCCTTCCAGAGTGAGATGCACATATAATTAATGCTTTATAAGAGTTTTACGGAAATTTGGACTCCCTCAGATGACAATTCCCAGCTTCTAATACATTAAGCTCACTAATTAGAACTCAAAAATCAATGTGATTAGCACAAAGTTTCCAAAAAGATATGCAGAGAAGAGAAGATTTCAACTCCTGGGCCTTCTAGTGTGTGGGTACCTCATTTCAGATGCATGATAGTAAGTTTTGCTTCTCTGCATGTAGAAATTCAACATCTACTTGGTAGCGAAAGGAAGGAGAGACAAATACTAGGGACATGTATCTAGTGCTTGGGACCATCAGTGGTGTTGTCATCATGGTCCTCATAATTTTGTGCTACAAGAGGCATTGGATAAAGTATATGAACAATCCTGAAAGCAAAAAGTGGTTCATTTGCTTTCAAATAAGCACTCAAATTATATGTGCTTCAAGCTTTGTGTTCCTTCTACCCAAAAACTAGCAAAAAATTCACCACTCTAACCCAAATGGACAGTGCTCCACACACCAAAGTCTACTCCTCAAGCATTAAAATGAGAAAGAGAAGGTTCCAGAGGAGATGTGACTGAAAGTAAAGTCCCTGCAAAGAAGGAATGAAGTAATGTGTGAGATAAAAGGAGGCGGGGAAGTGAGAAGGTAGGCACTGCACTTGCTGGGTGGGCAGTTGCTTGCTGGGTAAGTGGGTTCATAGCACATTACATTCTTGTAATATTATTTTTATTTTTCTGTTCCCTTTCTTCAGTATCAACTGAGTTACAATGAATGTAAGGAATAGTTATTTATTTTGACATTAGGTACCTTGAGACTGTGGATCTGACTTGAAATACATAAATTCACAGATGAGATCTTTCAGTTCTTTGGAGGACCTCAGAGCCGAGCCTGTCAAGTTGGGCAGTTCATCAAGAATATCCTGTGTAGGACCTTTGGTCTGACTTTTAGAAACATAGCTAATAAAGCTCAACCCTGAACCCCTCACATGTAAATTTTCCTCTGGTCCTTCTGTTAATTTTTTCTTTACAGCCTAGAAAATTAGTCTGGAAGGTAATTTGTAGCTGTTCTGTTTTGACAGACACAAGATGTGTATGTTCCAGTGAAAAGGTTGTCAGCAAGAGTTTGTTAGGTGGTTTTGCAGGAAAAGTTGTCACAATTCCCTAGCTCCCAGCAAGTCTTTTGCTGTTTTCAAAGTTGTTGAACTTCAGAAAAGTGGTAATTAAAATCAGTATATCTAAAATTCTCTGCTTGTCATTCCTTCCAGGAAAACACTTTCTCTGTTCATGTATCATTTTGTTTTCCTAACTGTACAATCTTTTGACGAACATTTACCTAGCAAGCAAATCATTAAACATGACTTTTCTTTTAAAACTGATTTGAGGGCAGTTAAAAATTGGCCATTGATGGACACCTTAATTCCTTTGGATGGGTCAGTTTGCCAGCCTAAATTCTCTTTGTATCTTTATGTGTGTAAAGCAAATGTTGTATTTTCTGCTTACATTAAATCTCAAAAGATTCACGATTTCTTTCTCCTCAGTTCTGAACCAGTGTAATAATTTGATTAACTGTGTAAAGCCTGGTGGCACTTTGGAGTGCTGTCCTTGTAGGCTTAAGAATGCCACATCATATTCATTAAAGTTAGCAAGGCTACTCATTTCCTTATTATATCTAAAATCAGTCATCTTCTACAAAGAAATCCTTCATGGCACATTTCAAAATATATTTAATTTGTTAAAAGGTGATCTCAAAAGCTTCCAAGTTACAACCCAAATAGGTAAAAAAAGGCTGCCAAAGTGATGCAACACTAACAGTTTTCTGCTGCAGAAATTACTCAAAGGTAGTTCCGAGTACAATGACATGCAGCTTTTATGGGAGCTTTCTCATGGTGCAATAGGACAAGACACAGGCAACTGTTCTCAGTATAGCATTTGTAGATCATACTTCTTGTCCTAAACAGGATGATGAAAATAATAACAGAAAAGGAAAAAGATTATGTTTGGCAAACAAAATTGAAACCCTGAATCGTGTTTATTTATGACAGCAAAGTCTGGAGGTGAACGAGTTCTCTGCTTTTCTAGTCAATTCCTCTGTTTTACTTCTTGCCCCACCCTTGCTCCTTGGATGCAAATCTGCTTTCTGCAGTTAGACAAAAAACCACACACTTGGTTTAAAAAAATTGCTCGGCCATTGTGGGGTTTTTTTCTGTTTAAACACTTATTTGCCTTGGTCTGTGGTGGTACAGTTGTCAGCTGTACTTCCTTCTCGCCTCCTGCAATTTTGTTTGAAGAGGTTCAGGCTCACTCTGTTCAAGAACTAGCTGGCCTATAGAAACAAGGACACAGAACTTTAATAACACACTGAATCACTCACATAAATGCTGAAAACACACTGAGCTTCTAGAAGGAGAATACACTACCTTTCCAAAGAAGTACAGGATCAAAACCAGTTTCCTGTGCAGGACTGGGGGCCAGGCAGCAGAAACATGGCACCATCTACTTTAAAATTTCTGCTTCAATTAGTGGATGCCCACCAAGTTCCTGCAATCAGTATCTGTTTCCTGCCAGCCTATCCGTGTGTCAAATCTCATGGAGTTCGTGTGGGAGCAGACTGCAAGAGGTGCTCCTGGAGGTACCATGCTTAGTTCAAGCCTCCACTCTGGGTTTTTCTCACAGTGCCTAGAATTGAATTTCTGGCTGAACTTCCAGAGATTTCTGGAAATTCCTGTTCCTTGAATGTGTCAGTTGCACTAGAAATATCAATACATATGTTTTGAGTTCTTTAATGATTACAGACACATGGGTGACTGTGTGGTTCTGTGACTCCATAGCCAAACTTAAAAGACTGAAAAATATTAATAGATTTAATTGCCATGTTTGTTAAGTTTTATTTAGTCTTTCTCCCCTAACATATGGTAAAAATTACTGGAAGGAAGACTTTGAAACCTGTTAGGAGAAATTATGAAAAGGATGTTAGATGAATCTAAGTGGCCTAGTGTAAAACAGGAGATACTTAAGCACAACATGCAAGTAAATATTTGAGACTACAGCATTTTTAGAGCCAGTGTGAATGTGTGTGGTCAAGAAGTTTTCATAGCTGTTCCATAAAAATACATTCTAAATTGTTATTTTCTTCCTCAGATGACTCATATACTTAGGACAACTCTCAGTTCAGTTCATTGCAGTTCACCTTCAAATCCCAGAGCTGCATTGTTCAACAACTAGTCTCATAAAAGAGACAGAAAAATAAAGAGGACTACACTGTGATTTATTAGGGACATCAAAATATAGCATATTTTGTGGCTATAATGTCAGAGTAGACATTGTATCAAGCTGTCCACAATGTCTTTAGCATGATCTCTACATTTCAAGAATTCTGAAAGAAAAATTGACTCATTTCCCAGCATAAAGTTATCTTACATCCAAAGTGGTGTTGTGCTGGAGAAATATGACATGCTCATAAAATAGGTGACAAGCAATAAAATAGTTTTCTGAAAGGTACCTAAGTTCAAATGCAAAGAGAAGGCCACCACAGAGCTCACTAAACCAGTTGTTAACTTGCATGTGACTCACAGCACTACGTGTATGCACCTTGTGTATAAATCCCCATCCCATGAAATGTGAAGGTAAACCTTAATCCATAATTATAAAGTTTAAACAAACAAAATGTGGTTATAAAGCACCCAGCAGTCAAGGAGGCATAAATCTCTCACGGCAGTGATGAGTGACTGGGGATGGCAAGAAGAAAGAGAGAGGGAGGAGAGAAACTACAGCAATCACTGTAAAACAGTAGCATGTGCTTGTAATCTTTAGGATCAACTAGGACCTCATTCTACGAATGCCAGAGGTATTGTGAAAATGCTCCTGCTTTGGAAATTAAGGACAGAGATATGAAAAATGCTAATAAAACTATTCTCCTAGTTTAAACTGAGCCATTGCAATTATCTTGGCAGAATTAAATAGCAAGTTATTAGAAATATGTTCACCTTTTAAACAGGCAAAAGCATTTTCATGCTGAATATGTAAACTAGGTCAGCTCTCATTTAAATTCTGTACTGCTTAGAAAAGGACGCCAAAGGGAATGTGATTTATCACTAGATCCATCTGGCAGATCATAGAAAAAAGCTAGTGTTTTAATTACCATTGCTTTGTCAAATCATAAAAATCACAGAAATGTGTAGTGAAAAGGACCTAAAATGAATCTTTTATATGCTCCAGTAATCAAGTAAGATTACACCTCTTCTGAGATGTACTTGGCTGAATCACAATCATCCAGGGCTGGGGATTTTACTATCTTTCTTAAAGCCTTTTAAAGCCTTTTAGCACTTCCTTCTATGTTAGCCTTAAAAATTGAAGGTTTTCTCTCATATCTGTCTGATACCTCCATTTCTGAGAATTAAGCTAATTATTTTTTCTTCTAGCTTTAGTAGACACAGAGAACAGCCACAATACTCCTTTATTACTACAACGTGTACAAAAAAAAACCCCTTTACTCAATTATTTTGTGGGCTACCTGAACCCAGTTATTTGAATTTTTTTATAGACCATAGTGCCAACAACCTCTCCAGCTGACTAACCTCCTGTACCTGCCTGACACACCTTTGACAGATTTCCCCACAGCTGGTGAAGACCCCTTGTAAAAGCCAGAATGGTGTGTTTTGCAGAGCTGTTCTGCCTTTGAATATTGGTATGTTCCAGTGGCAGGATGGGGGAGGCTGGAGGTGGACAGAGGCAGTGATGCTCCATTGCTGCCTTTCCTGTCCTCAGTCTGCCCCTTCACATCCAGCTCTGGGAGGTGGTTTCAGCTGAGGGCCACAGGGATGAAGGGTGAGAACTTCTCCCCCTCTTATCTGTCCTGAGGCTACACAGAGTCCTGAGAGAATGGGACAGAAGAACTAGGGAAAACTAGATGGCCTTGAGAATTCATAGTGATTTCAAAGGCTGGCTGAACTGAACCGGGCAAAATTCTTCTATGACAGCTCTTACAGTTTGGGTCAGGATGGAAATTTGTGCCACGTATATGAGAGGTCAAATGATTGCCTCGGTGTCATTCACAGGTGACAACTTGGAAGTTTAAGTTCTGTGTCCTAGGTGCTTATTTTTATAAAGATTATTAAGAAACTGGTATTTAAGGCTTCTCAAACATTTTCTGTCTGATGGCATCCCTCTAGGTACATTCAACTTTTCTGGTATTCATTGTTCAGGCTGAAATTTGATATCTTTATTTTGTGAAGGTGCTGCTTTAGCTGAGCCAGAATTATTCTGTTTCTAATGATAATACAATATATGCAATACAAAAAGAAAATACCTTTCCCATAATGAAAAAAAAAAAGTGATTGCCATTACAGAACTCTAATATTACTGGCTAAACAGAAGGAATGAGTTTCACCATACTTGTTATTTTGGGTTAATATTATTCCATTTGACAAAACTGTGGAGATTGAAAGACATGTTTTCATTTGCACACACTTCTTAAGAATTGATTCTCTTCATGTTGTTACACCTTCTATTTTTTGCCAGTGTTTTATCGTCTTTAAAAAAAAAAGAAAGAATCCTGGATGGACAAAGATACAGAAGGAAAGAGGCTGAGTGACTGGATACCCACAAATAGAACTCCTAAGGTTTTCCTAGGGGCTGGAGCATGGAGCTTCTCCACAACATCCCCTTTTCCTCTGCAGCTGGGAGAGGGCACAGCTGGCAGAAGGTAGCATGGCCAGACCTGTCTGAAGGCTTGTGTGGTGCCTCCTGAGGTGAACTGAGCTTTTTAGACTGACAAACAGCTAGTCCAGTGGAGTGGAGGGATGCCTCCTAGGAAAGGATGAGAAATTAAAAGTTTTAATTTCTGTTCTTGTATTTCTTGGGCAAATGTGCTGCAGAATTTTTTAAAATACATTTTAACCCTCCATATGTGTTTGCACTGCTTGCACAAAGAAATTAGATAGGCTTTTTTGATGTTGTTATAATTATCTAGAGTGAGATTTATGTGCAGTATTAACACATATTACTGCTATTAGTTCAGTATCTGAGACAAGGACCT
The DNA here is from genome assembly GCA_013397915.1 of Daphoenositta chrysoptera. Classification (NCBI taxonomy): domain Eukaryota; kingdom Metazoa; phylum Chordata; class Aves; order Passeriformes; genus Daphoenositta; species Daphoenositta chrysoptera. The sequence goes on along the minus strand of VZRO01005538.1, from coordinate 1,186,326 downwards.
TATCTTTACATAGAATCACAGAATCATAGAATAAGCGGAGTTGGAAGGGAGCCATGAGGATCATCGAGTCCAACTCCCAGCCCTGCACAGGACAGCCCAAGAGTCACACCACGTATCAGAGAGCAGTGTCCAAACTCTTCTTGAACTCTGTCGGGCTTGGTACCATGACCACTTCCATGGAGAGCCTGTTCCAGTGCCCAACCACCCTCTGGGAGAAAAACTTTCCTGCTCTCCAACCTAAACCTCCTCTGGCATGACTTCATGCTGTTTCCTTGAGTCCTGTCACTAGGTACGAGAGAGAAGAGATCAGTGCCTGCCCCTCCTCTTCCCCTCTCGAGGAAGTTGTAACTACAATGAGGTGTCCCCTCAGTCTCCTCTTCTCCAGGCTGAACAGACCAAGTGACCTCAGCTGCTCCTCGTACAGCTTCCCCTTCAAACCCTTCACCATCCTCATGGCCCTTCTTTGGAAACTCTCTAATAGCTTAATGTCCTTTTTATATTGTGGTGCCCAAAACTGGGGCACCCAGCTCTTGAGGTGAGGCTGCACCAGGGCAGACCAGAGTGGGAGAATCCCCTCGCTTGTCCTGCTGATGGTGCTGTGGCTGATGCACCCCAGGACACTTTATTCAGTTCCTTGCCATTTCTCTTAAGACATTTTATTGCCTCTATTATAAATTGATTTTAGTTAACCTTGTAAGTGTTTTTAATTCTTCCCAGCTAAAGGAATAAACCCCATCCCTCTGCATCCTCTCATGAGAAAACGAAACACACCCCCAAGACCCCTGTAGCTAGGGACTTCCATCATTGTAGCCTACTTTAAAACCTGCCTTTCTTACATGCCTCATTCATTTCAGTGTTTATTGGAGAAGGGAATTTTTTAGTAAATGGAGCAAAAGTAGACATTATTTTTGTATCACAGATTTAGAAAGCTAGGAGAGTTAGTTATGGATGGGAATCTTGTACCTACCCAGGGGAATAGTACAATTTTCTGTCCTATGACAGTATTTTCCCTTATTATTTTGAAGAACTGTCCTTTGTGTGTTTTGTGAAATGCTTTGAGGTCTCAGAGCGAAAAGTCTTATGTAAGAACTGAGCCTTAAAAATACTGAAAATGCTCTGGTCAGTAAAGCACTTAAACAGGTATTTAACTCAGAGTGCATGGGAATACCCTGGGGCATAAATATCTTAAAGCTAAATACATACTTCTGTACTTTGTTGGATCAAAACCACAGCTCTCAAATCCTTGCAGGACTGAGCCCTCATGCTTTTTGTTTTTACAGAATATTTGTTTACTGAGTTTCTTAAATCTAAGTATTTCACTCAGCTCAAATACAGTGCAGAGAATGTTTCCAAGGCTGTACTGTCTCACCCTATATCATTTGAAGTCAGTAGAAAGCTTTGTTTTAATAAAAATAAGACCAAATCTTCATGGTTTGATAGATTCCTGTGGAAATCCTGTTCATCTATCAGACGGATAATGAATGTATGAAACTGAATAGTAAATGAACAGAGTCTGTGTCCTAAAGTTATACACAAATAGTAATTCTTGTTGCTTACCAAAAGCATCCAGAAATGCCCTGTGCATTTCACAAAGAAAGACAGAGGGAAACCCTTCCCTCAAGGCATTTCCCACCTGTATGTATGGCCATGCACCAGGGCAGCCTCGTGTGTAAGCAAGGCTGTGAGAAGGGAAGGGGAAGATGAGCTGGGAATACACCCACACCTGAGGGGCACAGCACGAGCCCTGCAGGAGCACTTACAGCAAACAGCCTCTCTCACTGCAGAAAGAACGAGTTAACAGCCTGCCACTTTGGATAAAAGAGGTAAGCCTTCCTTCCTCACTACTCCTCAAAGATGAGAAGGTAGACAGCATCATAAAAGGCAATAGTTACAAGAGGAAATTAAAAATAAAGAGAAAGGCAAACTTAGGAAGCACAACAGAATCAGGCTGTGGATTTCTTGCTCATCTTAGAAAAGCAGAAATAAGAAAACCAAGAAAGTACTCTCTGGTAGGCTTTCCTACTAGGCTGTGACCAGAGTTCAAGAATATGCCTGCACTTACCCCATGCAGAATGCCAGAGCTGTGTGTGCTGTCTTTGTAAATCATACTAGCATTGCTGAGGGTTTATTTTTAGCACAATGTTAACTATTGCAACTACCTGGATGTACTGTGAGAACCTGCCAATGAACTTCTTTGTGATATCATCAGTACTTAGCCAATAGTTATAGTGGATAGTATTCATGAACTCCTAATCCACCTTTTACAAGCATTCAGGGTTTTTTTTGGTTGAGGGTTTTGGTTGAAAACCCTTTTCTTAAAGTTTCTTAAGGGTTTCTTAAATACTTTTCCTTTGTAAGCTCTATGCATGGGAAACTACTGGTTTTTTTCCCCTAGTAAGGGTTGTTTCCGTCCTACAAAATACAAGCTGCAGAACCACAGACAAGATCAGAAATAAAAAACCTCAAATAACTGAGATGAAGCTGAATCAAAAGAGTAGAAAAAATACAAACAGTGCACGAGACATGTAATATTAAATAAAGAAAAAAGTAGCAAGAAAGTAAACATACATGAAATATTAGGAAAAACTTTTTATCAGTCTGTTGAAGGAGCAACCATCAAGTGTGCAGAAAAAAATTGCACTCATATGTCCTAGTTGTTGTAGCCACTCTTTGCACACAAACATGCTTCTAAATGGAAAAAA
>VZRO01005538.1:1093430-1177069 GCA_013397915.1 Daphoenositta chrysoptera | reverse complement strand
CTTCCCTTCCCTTCCCTTCCCTTCCCTTCCCTTCCCTTCCCTTCCCTTTTTTACAGACCACTCAGCCAATCCAAAGGTTTAAGGTTTAAATGCAAAAAGTAATGAGCAACATGTAGGGAATTTGCACTGTGAAAACAACCCGTAAGAAATAGATTGTGTGAAGGGTGAATTTTAAGGCAAAAATACTGCAGTGTTTCTATGATTTGTAAAGCAAACTCAGATTTAGCAGAAAAATCTGCATGTCCCATCACACTAAAGGGTGCCGCAAAAACTTAGAATCAAAAAAAAAAAAAAAAAATTACAAACCAAAATGGCAACATGCTTGGTCTGGATGTTTTATCTATTTTTGCCTTTTCAAGTTAAACTGCATTTTATGCATTCCCTTATCTGAGAGGCAACGCTGGTGACGGGATGCCTCCCAAAGCACTAGAAGATAAAATATTGTTAAAAAAGAAATAGTAAACTGTAAAGGCCTCAGGTTTCTTGAATTTTTGGTGAAACAGAAAATTTGCAAGGACTTTCAGGAACTGTACAATTTTTAGTGTGCAGTTACCCGTGGAGTGGCAGTTCAGAAATTGAATATGATGCTCCACTTTTGGTTCTTTTGCTGCTCTGGGTGACAGCAGCTGGAAAAGCTCTGTGTTGCTCAGGCATGATTAGGTGACAGCCGTGCATGGAGTTCTTAATTGAAAACGTGGTAAATCTTTGAGTTCCTTGCTTCAGCTTGCTGAAGATATCAACAATTTATATGGGTTCACAGAGATAATAATTTCATGGAAGGGTAAACTAGTGGTTTCCTAACTACACAGAAACCACATCAGCCTAAGGAGGTCTGTGGAGCTGAAAACAGTTGGAAGCTTGGAGCATATTGGAAAGAAATATTACATATGCATTTCTTGTTCTCAGTGTTTGTTCAGGCACTTGCCAAAAATCCTATTTGAGTATGCAGTTGTTTGCAACACATATCTGCATTTCTCATCTCTTTCATATAGTAGTTGATATCCTAACAGCAGGGGATTTTGCAATTTTTAATGAAGCTTGTGATTTCACAAATGTTAAAACAAGGCAAAACAGTGAGTTCTGGCTGCTGCCAGAACCCTAGAATACACTGTGCTTGGGGGAGTGCTGGTACTCTTTTGTGAGCAAAGGGATATTGCCTAAATGTCATTTCAAAGTAATGTCAATCAAATTAAAATCAATGCAGGTCTTCGTATTATTCACACACACACACAAAAATTGGAACAATGACATTCTTGAGTGATAAGGCAATTACAAGACAGAGTTATGATGCAAATAGCTGCTCCCCCCATACAGGTGAAAATTTCAGATGATACAGTCTAAAAGTGTTAAAAAGCTGTTGAAAGCCTTAGAAATCAAGATAGTAAAAGGGAGGTATTTATGCCTGTCAGGAAACTGAAAGCAAGATTTATCTCAAAATGGCAAAAATATCCTGGCAAATAGAGATAATAACAGCAAATTATCAGGAGGGAGAACAGCAACCATATCATAAACTCAGTGCCCTGGTTTTGTGTTCAGTGTATGTGTCTGCTGCCTCTGTGAATTCATGCAATTTATTTCAAAAAAACCAAGAACAAAAGATTAATTCTTGTCTCTATTGGACACATCAGGCAGCTGAATATGCTTCAGAATTAGAAAGACTTTTCACATTAAAAGTGACTTTAAACATTACAGGAAAATGTTTTTGGTGTTCCTGGGGACTGTAAAGCATTCAATTCTGAAAGTAAGATACTAACAGAATATATAAATTTTTAGATATGTATGGCCATTTAGTCAACTTCTAACTTTCATGTTGAAATCTACATGAAACCATAATGAAAAATTTATTTTACTTCTTTTGCAGACTCCAAAATGAAATTATAAATAGACAAACATCAAGGCGTTATGTTCAAAAGAGTAACTAATTACTATTTAAAAACCAATCTCATTATAATATACTTATATATAGTTTTAGCATAGAAACTGCTGTAGAATGACATATCATAGGTTCAAATAAAATAAGTTGTCCTCTGACACTGCCTTTGATTGTAGGGGCTTTTCGAATTTATGTTTGTTACTTTAATGTCAAATTGAAGAAAAATTGTAACGCATACTAAACATTCATGAATAAACATGCATTCTGGCTTTTTGATTTTGTTAGAGGCTGCAGGATCCAATGAACCCAAGCACCCAGGGGCTTTCTCTTGCTGCCAGCTGACTCTGGGCATTGCTGCAGCTCTGCCTCCCCAGCTATGACCAGTGGTGACTCTGAGCAGGTTGCGGGAGTTTCCACTTGTTAGTCTTCCTCTCATTCTCGCTGGGCCTTTGGGATTATAGCCTTTAGCCTTTAATCAGGTCACAAATTAAAATAAAAAATCATTCTGACTCCTTCTAAGCCTGTTTTGACAAACTTAAGGTTCTAGAACAAGAAATGTAACTCCGTGTGTAATGGACTGTGAACGTGCTGGGGAGATCAATCAGTGTGCTAGGAAAGCTGAACGCCTTGGATGCCATGTCCCTCTTAGGTGTACATCCCCTGTGGACTCCTGGCAGTGGAGTAGGTCTCAGGGTGCAAAGGAGGGCCCAGGTTTCAGCTCTGCCTGCCTTCCAGACATGTGGGGACAGGGAGGTGCAACCTGCAAAACAACCAATTTATTATAATTATGTTGCAATTGAAGTAAAGTTTTGATTAATTTTTCATTTCATTACTTCATTGCTTTTGCTTTTCAATCTGGCTTGCAAATGAATTGTACAGAATGTAAGAACTAGAAAATGTGCCATTTTTCTTTGCCTCCCAATGCACACACTTTTCAGAGCTGCTGTAATCTGACATGATTATAATATGACTTTTTTAGCACAAAAGGAAAACAACTACGGAAACATTAATTTGTATTAAGGGAAGTCTCAGTATTTGTTGTTTGTAGCTGATCCTACTGCTCCTGGTCACAGTGCTCCTTAGGGCAGTTTGAATCTTCCACAACTGCTCCTGGCAATTCTTAGCCATGTCTGCCTCTTCTTATCAAGAAAGTGAGCAGTGAAAGCTTTAAAAATAATTGGAATAAGTTGCAAAGTATTGGTAAATGGAGAAATAAAAATTAGATAAGGGAAAAGAAAGAAAAGTTTAATCATTATCACACACACACACACAATTACTTTACTGCTACAAATACCACTTTCCTGACTGCAGATATTCATGTTGTTCATCAAAGAGTGGGCCCAGCAAACAGTTGCCAAACAGAATAAAAATCATTATCAATCAGATCCTTAACCTCATCATATCATGACATGATATAATAGTCTTCCATAAAAGGAATAAAATACAAATAGCCTTTTTTCCCCAAGCAAATAATTTGAGAAATACCAATTACAATTTCCAACCTCTCTTTATGGGAACTGTTAATGTCTTTGATGTTACTCTTTCCATTACATCCCCTTTTTAAGCTTCAGAAATATTTAATGCATGAATACCACATACCCTGTTCAGGAAATGGTTTTATTAAATAAATGTGCTTTTACTGAGTTCATAGTCATTTCATGTTCACTTTCTGTAGGTATACTTATACCAAAATTTAATGGCAAAACTCTTTTTGAGTCACTTGAACATCAGTTTAAACTGTCCACAAAAAAGACTTGAAAGGGAAAGGCAGGCTGAGCAAGAAAGCTGAGCAGGGATTAGGCTGGTGACACCAAGAAGTTTGTCCACCAGCAGGACTTGCAAAGTGTGGATCTGGTTCTCGTTGCTGTCAAGATGCAGCCACCACCAGGCACTCATTCTTCTCAAAGTCCCTGAAAGCCTAAATCATTCTGGGGAAAGGGGAGATAAATTGCCCACTTCAAATACAAATCTACCCATAGACAGGAACCCAAAGGCATATTGTGCAGCAGGGAAAGTGGTTCTAAATTGTGCAAATCCACTGTGAAGGTGGAAATATATATTTCGAGACATTACTGTAAAAATGGTGGTCAGGGTCAGCAGGATCAAGACTTATCACAATGGGAAAACACACTGTAGAACTATAGGTATGAGGAAATAATTAATTCCTGATTGTTTCCACCAAAGCTAAAGCTAAGCTGGATGGCAGCCAGTCCATGCAGAGGTGACTCTAGCACAGATTGACCCTGATGTGCTACTGACTTTTTTCTCCAGCTGAACCAGTGGTTCAGTTACCTTCGTCTCCACTCCTATAATTTGAAACCAATTTGTAGCCATTCCAAACTATTATAGCGAATTTTCCAGCTGGCAACTTCAATAATAAACAGAATAAGTGATTTTATTTACTTCACTCAGTTTCAGGTTTGCCATAGGTACTTAAATCTCAATTGGACAGCTGTTTCTACACATGCCCAGTTTGAAGGAATGGAAGTGACAGGTGGCAGTAGCAGTAATTCCTGCTTCCATCAGGCTTCCTGCAACTCTAAGTGGTTTTGATTAATGCCTGTGCTTATCACTCTCTATCCAAGATCACTCATATATCAGAGCAATCTGTGAGAATGAGTAAACAACCATTCCCTTTACCATATAGATCATTTCTAGACACCTCTAAATTCAGGAATAGGTAAAATAAGTCATTTTAAGGACAAGAACATTGGGCTCTTTGTGAGTTTTATGTACGCTGCTTGTCTCACACTTGGCGTTTAGTCTTCCTCAGGGGCAATTCCAAGAAGCAGGCTCTTCAAAAGAGATCTTATGCCATAATAAAAATTCTGAGAAGATACACGTTTCCCCCTCCCACCTCCAGGTCTTATATCCTCATTACAGAGTGTACCACTGGCAAAATTATTCTTCATCTGCAATGGCTGCCAAACTGGAGCAGGCTGTATGGCCCTTAAATGACATGCTGCAATAATTCACTCCATTGTTAAAAAGTGTGTGATTATATGACATTCTCAGGAAGACACAGGAAAACCTACCAAGATTCAATGGATAACTACTTGGATCTATTAATTTTAAACCAGGTAGTTTTAAAAAACAATAGATTTTTCCTCAGCTATGCGCTTCATATCCTCTGTTTCTCAGATCTATTTATCACATGATTTTGACAGAGTGTTTGGAGAATCTAATGCACTAAAAAATCTTCAGTGGAAGAATCTCATAGCTTGAAGGCTTTCTGCCTGTCAGTAATCCCTGTTATGTTCTGAAGACTCCCATGGTTTCCTCCAACATCTGCCTCCAGAAATAACAATCCCTTTAGCTAGAGAATTTTGAAGAGCATTAAGTTGAACAGTGGATACAGCCAACCACTTTCATTTTAACAAAACTTCTCACTTTGCAAGGAATATCCTAAATTACTATATTATTGAAAAAAAGTAGGATTCACTGTCATGACACTAACACTACAAGCTCGCTGTGATTTTACTGGTGTCGTTTGAACCTGGGATCAAAGTTTTATATTATTCATCTTGGTTGACGCCACTTCCTTTTTGTAGTATAGTGAGACTTTTTAACTCAAAGAAAATGCATTAGAAGAGGTAGCTATCTTTATCAAATTCTACCCATAATCCCCTAAGAAGAGCTTCTTTGTGAAAACAGTTTCATGAGCTGCTCATGAAATTTTCTTCTCTTCAGAAATGTATGTAGTTAGGCAGCAAGACATGCCCATTGTCTCTTGAGCTTTTATGTTCAAGAGATCTTTTCAATATTCTGGTCCTAAAGGCTTTGTTCAAGAATGAATCTTTAAGGTTGAGGTTCAATCCACTGGCTGAATTGCCTAAATTTCTGATGCAAAAATGTCTTGCACAAACTTCGTGATGAATAACAAAATAAAATCAATTGGATTATACCTGCTGGTCAGCTGTACTTTGTTCAGTGTTCATTTGTATTGAGTTTACACTATTTGAAACTACTGTCACCAAGGGCAAAGGTGGGAGAAGGGGGTCCTCAAAGGGTGACAGCAAGTGGCAGCTGAAATGGAAGGATCAGGGCAATTAGTGCTGTTCAGACTACCTACACAGCCATGCTGCTGTGGCACAGCCGAGAAAGACAGACGTTTTCAGACTCCATCATCTTGCAGAAGCTTACTAGAACTAACCATAAATCAGGTGTCCACTTGTACGTAAAAATCAAGTTTTCTTCTTGACTGTTTTAACAGATATTCTTCCACCTCTAGATGCCAAGCCAAAATTTCTACATTTCTATGGACATAATTAAAATCTATTTTTATTTGGACTTAGCACTTGTTTTAACAAGAAACCTTCCACCTCCAGAAAGCTGGAGCAAAATAATGTCTTAGACTGATAGAACATTAATCACAATGTACTTAAATGATGGCGATTGAAACACACGGACCAGGCATCAATGATGCAAAGATGTTTTATTGAAAAGAGGCACAGATATTTATACTGTTTAAGATTTGATGTTTCCTGATTATTTTATTAATTTTGGTCATGTGGATTATTCTGTAAGTATTAAGTTTGCATTAAAAATTATAAACAGTATGGAAAAAAGTATTTTGCAATAGATATTTGAATGTAACTTATCTAAATCAAAAATAAGGTCAAAAATTCATATTTTGTCACTAAACAAGTTTAAAATGGTACATTCTTGCTTTTAAAATATCATTGAAATGTATGTTGAAAAAGAGTAAAACCAGTTCATGTAAAAAGTAAATTTTAAAAGAAAACTATGCTAAGAATTTCTTCAATCTCTTTTTCCAACTACAAAGCATCTTTTTAAATTGCTTTGAGTTAATGGAAAAAAGCAATATATGTATATATAAATATACATGTATATATACATAATGTATGTATATATATATGCACATATATATCAGCCAGCATAAGAGACTAAACACAACTCTCCTCTGGGAGCTGCATAAATGAAAACAAATTTTGTGGTAGATAGAAGCAATTGCCTGAAAAATAGAAACAAAGAACAGATTTTCACTAATAACTAAAGGATCCCATCACAGCTTGCCTGGAACATCACTAAATTAGATTTTGGTGCCTCAGTCCCACACACAGGCTTGGCAGTGATCAATCTTCTACGATCCCAAAATCAATAGTTACTCCTACGAATTGCGCTAAAGGTCCCATGACAGCTGAGGTTGAGCTGCAGGCATGCTCGTTGTGCATGAAAAACTGAGCAGAACAAAGAAAGAGAAAGGAGATCAGGAGTTGTTTGTGTGCTCTGCGTCCTGCTCTAGTAACTAATACCTCATGGTCAAATAGATTATACCATTATTCTTGTTTTCCAGCATGTCGTAATATTGTCAGTTAAACAAAGCATTGCTAGGTTAGTGTTGGTCTCTCTGGTTTATGATATATGGTCATAAATTGAAAACACAATACTGGTCCATGACAAGCACAAGAAGTAGGCCTCTTGAATCCAGATGAGCAGCTGAAAAAATGACATTTTAATATTGATGGTAGAACCAATTTAGAATCAAATGTGAAAACAAACACAGAGCTGCAAATGGAAAATGTAATTAGAACACACCCTAAGTTAGGAATCAAAGTTAAACACTGTCATAAATAGTGTTTTCCTTCATCATGTCACTATAAACTCCAACCATCTGTTCCTTGACGGGGATGGGAATGCTGAGGCATTAACAAGGAGCTATTCATGGGAGCAAATGGGCTGAAGCGGGGTCTGAGGAGAGGAGGAGGGTTCTGCTGGGGTTATGGATTAGTAAAAAGAGTTTGCAGAGGATATGTGCATGTAATGCAAAGAGAAGGGGTGAGAGCACAAACTGAACATATATAGTTTTTCACCTTTAGGGCAAGGATATGCAAACCAGAAAATTCCCTTTGCAACTGAGATGACAATTTTCAGATTTGAAAAAGAACATGGAGGAGGAGGGGAGACGCATCTCATGTTTGGGGGAATAACTGGAAAAACCAGATCCAGAAATACAATTTTTTTCTGAGCTATTTTTGAGTCAGTCAGGCACCAGATTGGAATTATGAGTGTAAATAAGACAAGGCAGATGTGCAAGGGGTTATTCCTGCTGTGAGGCATCCTAAGACTGTAGGATGGCAGGAAAACCTTCCTACCATCATTTATGTGGTGGCACGAAGAGAGGCTGCAGCATGACAAGCAGAGGTGATGCTGCAGGCTGCAGCATGGTGAACCTCAGCTGTTCGAGAAATATATGATGTACCTCGGTGATTGCATTATACAAATAAATTGATATTTGATGTTTTTGCAATGGAACTGTGAAAGCTTATCAAGTGGGACATTATTAACCACATAAAGGATATTTGTTGGGGTGTTTTCCTGTGCTCAGTCTAGTCAGTGGCTTTGGCAGCTGTCCTCATTTCCTCCTTAATGCGTTTTTTTTCTAGCGGCAAATTCAATCTGCTCTGTGGCACCGCAGTTGCCATATGCTCCTGGCCTATCATTTCACACCAGGGCATCCTTTGAGATAGCAGCAGGATGCCCATGAGGAGCCCATGGACTCAGCACACCCTGTGCCCCCAGCTGCCTTTTGCTGAGCCTGTGCAAAGGCAGGGACACAGCTGGGTCACCTTCAGCGCAGCAGAGCGATACAGACTGGCTGTGTGCTAATAAATAATGTTCACAGCCACTTTGAAACTAACAGGAATATTATGCTGCACTTTCAATTGCCTGACTCACTTTCTCAATCACCTCTCTCAGCTCAAGAGGTCTATTTGAGATTCTTGCTATCAGATCCGCCATTTCTGAAGCCAGTTCTTTGCACAAACTGGATTTATTCCCTTCCTCAGATTTCTCTTTCCGTAGCCTGCTTCTGACCATCAACCCTGCCCTTTTCAGCATAATCCAGAAGTATTCCACAAAAAAACCCCCAAACCCTAAGCATTTAGGTAAGGACCATGCCTAGAATGTTTTCAAACTGCCCCTCTCTCTCCATACTGGTGACTCTGTATCTTTTGTTTTCCTCTTTTAATTGATATGACTCCAAAAGGGCTTTCTATTCAATGTAACTTTAAAAAATGTAAGGTAATTGCAGGCTATAATTTATCTTACCTTTTGGCAGTTCTTACCTAATGCCAATGCTCCCTGACCTCTGACACAAGGTGATTTGAGTTAATTTATGGTTACTTTGCTGTGAAGCAGCCTGGAGTGCTCACACAAATTTAATGTTTTCAGCACTGGAGGAAATGGCTTCCAGGTGACAATAGCCATTTGAACCACTTTTGGTAGAGCTGTGTGAACATGATTATTAACACCAGCTGGTGTTTAACAACCTGGTAAATCAGAGGGGTAACTTTAGGCTGGCACCCTGCAAAAATAGGTGGGAAGCAGTACTTTATCTGAATATACTGCCTGCTCTTTAAGGGTCTAAAAATTTAGGCAAAGAAAATTAACTCAAACTATCTGGTGATATTGGTAAACACATATTAACTGCATTTCTGACACAGAATTATTTTTCTTCCTCTAATATCATACAGTGAATGCTGGAGGAAGCTGCAGCAATAAAGAAGACAGAAGGACATATTCTGCGCATTTAATTAAAAATTAGCAAAAGAGATTGGCTTTATCAATGTCAAAGCAAACACACTAACTCCTGAAGAAAAATCCTACATTTATCATTTATGAAACAAGAGAGACACAAGGAAAAAATATGTATTAAATTAGAGCCAAGGAATTTAAGAGTGGCTAGCTGGTCTAATTACAAATTAAAAAGTAGTGTTGAATAATTTCTATTTTTATTTATAAAATTCTCTGAGCAGCTGAATTATTCATATGCTGTACTACTGCGGAACGTTATCCAGCCATTTTGCTCAGATGAATATAAAACCCATGCTACACTCTCACATCCCAAATCTGAACACTGTGACAGCTGTCTAACAGCCCTAGCAGATTTTTAGGCATGTTCATGTAAAAAAAGAACATCTCTAGCAACTACAGCTAGAAAAACATCTGCTCCTGTAAGAAAACCTTCTCCCAACCAAAAGACCTCTTATCTGTGCTTCTTTCTAGTGCTTCTTCAGCCAAGAAATCTTCTCTGTGTGTGGTGTTTCAGGTTCACTGTTACTCCCCAGCTTGTGAATCACCATAAACTGCTGGTTTTCAAGACTTAATAGGCATCAGGAAGGACATAACAAGAAAAAATAAAGCTTTCATTTGCACATTTATAGCAGGGGGCTTCCCATTATATTCTGATAAATACAGGGTGCCTCAGTATTGTGATGCCTTCACTCATCAATTTTTACAGCATCATTTTGTATATTTAGGTATCTTTTTAGATGCCACAAAAGTTCTTGGGTTTTTTTCCCTTTCTGCCCAAGATGGTTTGGGGTATTTTTTCTCAATTCAGCAGTTAAGCAACTGTTCCATCAATCTCCAGCTACAAGCCTCCCTGAACAGCCCTTCCTCTCCCCTCCAGGGCTGGGCAGTTCCCAGCTCAGGAGGAAAATGGATATTGAATGTGTTGTTTCAGGGACATTTGACATCACATCCTGACATGGCCTTCTGCAAAGAAAATTGTTCTGCACAGTTTATTTTATTACTTTCTGGGGTTACTAATGTGTTCTGAACTAGAAAGCCCAGTCTGTAGTTCAGAAAATGTTAAAATCAGCGAGGTTTTTTCAGGTATTTCTCCACATTTTCAACAAGTCTAAGTTATTTAAATTTGATATTTTCTCCTTTTATGCACATATGAACAGAGCTTGAGCTCTGCCACTGAGTGTTAATGCTACAGTGTCTGTAGAGGTAAATCCTAAAGAGGTTTGAAGACACTGGATGTAATAGACAAAAATTACCTAGGAGGCAGATGTATGGAAAGACTTGGCATGGTTGAAATGGTGTGCTTAGAAATGATCTTTAACATCAACATTCTTTGTGGCTATGAAAGTGGCAAAACAAGTTTGTCAAGGTCTGAGGAAGAGCACTGCAGGACAGCACTGCAGGTGCACACCCAGTTTCAACCAGAGCAGAAGTCAAGACAGGGCTCTTATGTGAAGCAGCTGGGAGAGGAGGGTAGAGGAGAGCCTGAGCTGAGCACCAAACTGCTGAGAGTGGTGTCTGAAAGGAGGACCAGAGCCTTATTTCCAACAAGCACCTGGAAAATGCATTTAACTATGCAAGTAGTGACAGCAATGGCCATGGACATGGAAGCTGTGTTCCTAATGAGGTTCCTTGGAGCAGCCATGCCAACAGAAGTGGCTGCCAGCCTTCAGAGAGGGTTGACTCTCCAAAGGCCACTGAGGGAGGCAACCAGCTGACCAAGAGTATGGCAGGAGAGTAACAGCACTGAAGGCAGTGGAGAAACCACTCTTTCAAGACGAGCACAGGATTAGTTTTATTCTGTGGCTGACAGTAGCCATTTCAGAGGTGCTCAGTGAGAACAGCAGGGGGCTTTACAGGATTGGGGATAGACAAACTATAGGTGGCATAGTCTTAGAGATAAGTAAGTTAGCCTGGATATGACTTGGAGGAAACCTATGGAGCAGTCAACAGGCTGATCCACAGACAGATGATCTTTGCAAAGGGCATTTTTCAACCAGACCAGGTTTTAGTCAGCAAGGCCTGAGAGATGGGGCCAATGGGGACAGAATGAGGGACTTCTGTTACTTTTGGATGTACATCTGAACTCAGGAGAACAGTGCCCCTCATCTCACCTTTCTGTGGATGTAAGATGAGAAACTTGTTCAGCCCATTCACAAAGGTCTGGACAACTTCCCCTGTAGCAGCCTCAGATATAGATCTCCTGAGTCACTGAGTTTCCAGCTGTCCTGGGAGCCCCAGTCAATTTCTACTCTGTTACCCTGGGAAACTCGTGTGTTAAGAAGTTTTGATGATCTACTTGATCAACATAGATATACTCCTGACATTCCCTCACAACCCTCTGCTGTTACATTCCACTCCAGATGAAATAACCTAATACATGGAAATCAAGCAGCAAAGAGACAAAGAATGACTCCTGTGACTCAGATCTTTCTTATCTTCCTCCTTTGCTACTCACTCATTCTGAGGCAGACTGAATACTGGGCTTTTTCATGTTCATAATTTAGTAACCTGATGTTGTAAATGCCTCTTGTTCTTCAAGACTCGACCAGCAGACAATGTACTGAGAAATGAAAGGACCTCCTTAGTTCAGCCAAGTGTGCAGAGGGATCAAGGTCTTGCAGGTGGGCAGAACTTGACATTTGTTCAGGTCAAAAATACAAATATCCTTTGGAACATGCATCTCAAGGAGGTGATAATGCTTGCTTGCAGCTGTTGACTGTAGGTGAATACTACACAGTGAGGTGAATACTCACCCCAAAGAGAATAGCATATGGAGTGAATCTGCGAAGAACAAGAAGTGCTCTTTGGAATTCAGGAAGTACGAGCATAAACTAAAACCTTTAAAAATGGAGTTAAATCAGGCCTTTCAGTGGAGATTTAAATAAAATGAGGGGGTTTTGATCATGTAAATGAAGGAAGAAATTTGTGGGTTGCTCTGTAGTGAGGGATGGTTTATGGGAAATCCAGGACTGTCACAAAGTGAAAGGGGTGCCCTGTCCCACCTGGGTGCCCAGGAGCCAAAGCAGCCACTCCATGAAGCAGACTCTTTCAGCTCCATAGGTGTTGCTGATGGAATCATAGAATGCTTTGGGTTGGAAAGAACCTTACAGACCACCTAGTTCCAACCCCCTGCCATGGACAGGGACATTTTCCATTAGACCAGGCTGCTCAAAGCCCCACCCAGCCTGGCCTTGCACACTTCCAGAGATGTGGCATCCACAACTTCTCCTGGCAACCTGAACCAAGGCTTCACCACCCTCACAGTAAAGAATTTCTTCCCAACATCTAATCTAAATCTACTTTCAGTTTAAAGCCACCCCTCCTTCCTATCACTACATGTGCTTGTAAAAATTTCTAGATGTCTGGTTCACAACTGCAGTAATAAGTGTATTTAATTTCAGAAACCAGTCTGTGTTCCAGGAAAGAAATAAATGTGGGTGTTTCTTTTTCAACCTTATTTAAATCCATAAGCTTTCAATGCTGCTGTGAAGCAGGTTTGAGGGACAACTCACTGACCCATGTTTTTGTGGAGGCATCTGCTCCAGGCTGAGGAAGGTGGTGCCATTTCTTGGAGCCATGTCCCTCCTGCTCCAGGACAGAAGGCTCCAAAGACCAAAGGATGGTAGGATGAGGCACAAATGAATTGGCAATACCCAGTACTGCTGTAGACCTCAGTACGCAGGAGTGTAAGGGAACCAAATTGTGTAGGTAAGGATAACTGTCCTTCAGGAGACCATTGGATAGAATTGGAAGACTAAGAAGATATTAAGCACAGAAACCTTGTTTTAGGTTCTGAAGTAGCTCTTCCTATCCCTTCATGGTTTTGAGAACTAGTGTACCTGAAAACTGGTTTGATTTCTGCAGTTCTACCTGCTGGACTAATATAGACACGGTAGCTTTACCTTGCTTATATAACCTGGGATTTGTTCCAGGGCTCAGAATTATACCAGATGCAAACATGAGCTTGCACTTGAATGTACTCATGTGGCTTTTTTACACAATAGCCACACTGATACAGGCAGAATGTTGTTGTTTGGATTAATCCTGTCGTAACACAGTGATGCAGCACATATCGTGGGGGAGAGCTGTCCTGGCCAGCAGCCACACTAAGCTCTTTTTCCACCTCAAGTTTTCATCGGCTCACTGAGTCCACAAAGCTGGTGAGAGACCCTGCTGAAATGAGAGAGATTCTATTAAAGCTGTGACATAGAGTACTGAAAGGGGTTTTATTGTGAGTGCTCAATTGCTTTGCTTTGAGAGAAAAGGTTTTCCTGAGGACAGATGCAGAACAGCTTTTAACATCAGTGAAATCCTGTATGAGCTGAACCTCTGCCACAGGCCTATTAAAGGAAGGAAGGAAGGAAGGAAGGAAGGAAGGAAGGAAGGAAGGGAGGAAGGGAGGAAGGGAGGAAGGAAGGAAGGAAGGATGGAAGGAAGGAAAATGTGCTGATCCTGTTTGTGTCTGGCAAACCCAGCCAGGAGCAGCAAAGCGTGAAAGGCAAAGATTAAACTGGAAGTACAGATGCTGAGAGCCCAGGGAGAAGTCTGGTGATTGTGCTCATCACCACCAAGCTCTTCCATGCCTCCCTTGGGGTGGTTGCTACGGCAACACCAAAGCAGACAAGAATGGGGTAAGAGTGGCAGTTTGAGACCAACTGAGGAAAAGATGCTTTCTAGAGAATAAAAATAGCTAATCGGAAAAAGCACTGACATAATTCCCTGAAAGTGTGTTTATGACATTGCTTAACAAACACAGTACCATTAACAGAATTAATTTAATTGACTCTTTTACTTACAAAGAGTAATGGACATTAATTATAAATGGTAAATGGCAGAGATTTTATTTGGGGACTTACAGTAACTCTTAAGAGCTGAGCACAGGTTTATGTATGTTTAGATTTATATGTAGCAATGGAGAGCCACCTTTGACACTGGAATATGTCACTCTGGGGCTTAAATGGCATTATTGTGCTCAGGCCACAAAACAAAGAATTATTCAGACTCGTGTTAAAGGTAACTCAGGCGAAGGGCTTTACACACTTCAACAGGATCAGCAAAATTAATTGGATTAGCCAAAAAATTGAGTGAACAGATTATAAACAATCCCTTAGTAATGTTGTATTTCAAGTTCCCTGACTGTTTACATAATACAGGAGATGCATCAATCATCAGAAGGTGAGTTAGCTTCTCCTCTCACTAATGGAGTACATCGGGGTATAGAAGGGTTCTGGGGGATAATATATTTTGTGTCTGTGATACATTTTAAGATCTACACTAGGAAATATTGCTAAGGACAATTAGCAATTTTAAAAGGAAAAAAGTGAAAATGAAGGGAGGGAAAGATCGTTAGAGGTTGGATATAATTGCTTATTTATGCAAAACCAGGAATAGTTGGTAAACATTATCATGCCATTTAAAAATATTGCTCAAAAATTCTTTTTCTGAAGTAAAATAATTATTTACAGCAACATTGGCAAAAGAGACCCAAATGCAGGTGATGGAAAGTTGTGCAGAAAAGGACGTAACTTATGATTTCTAAGACTCGGATCTATAGGATGCCTTTTATAACTCTTGAGTCTGTTTTACCTGGCACCATGCCTTTATAGCATAGCTGCTGGAAGTGTTTTAACTGAGACTACTTAAAAAGATATGCTCTTCATGACACGTTCAGTGACATTTCCCCTTTGGCTAATTAGGAGCAATTGTTAATTCTTTTGATTCATACATAGCCAAGATACTCAGTGAAAGCGAGCTAATTTCAGTCCTACTTCACATCAAATATTATTCTTCATCTGAACTCTAGTTGAAGAACCCCAGGCCAAGTTCTCACTTAAGGCAGGTTAAATAAAAACTAAAGAAAAACTCAGTGAAGAACCAATTAGATAGAGTTGTACGAACATTTTTGATCTGGTATTGTTAAAGGTATGATCTTCAAAGATGCTGAGCATCTATGTGCAGCTCCACTGACATCTTGCAAGCTGCAAGTGGTGGCTTTGCCATGGGACCACTGGAGTTGGCAAGAGTTAACATGGTCACTGTACTGCTCTTTCTTGCAGGAATAGGAGGTCTTTTGCTTTTGTATGTTTAAATTCTTGCTTTTAAGCAGTGACTCATGATTTCACTTATCTATGGACAAATCTCTTGTGGGACTGAATTCCTATGGTCAAAGCCCTCCAGGTCTCATACCTGTTGGAAGAACTCTGCAGTAAGTGATCTCATACATTTAGGATGGGGGGAAAAAAAAGAAAAACAACAAATGCTCTACCACAGCTAAGTGATCCCACAAAGTAAATCAGGCACGTTGGAAACAGAGCTGCTGGATTGTGTGAGGGGCTCCAGCTTCTCCAGGGACTCCAAAAGCACACTCTCTTCACTCCTGGCTCCCTGTGTCTGCCCCTTTTCCATCTCACTAGTCACTTCCACCCCAGAACAAACAGGTCCTGCTTCATTTTCACACTACCTCCATCTGTGTCTTCACCTCTTATATTAACCTAGCCCCAGTGTAAATTTTCCACTCATTATTACTCCCTCTTTTTCTTCTCCTGACTTGTCTCAGCACATTTCTGTATTTCTTGTTGCTGAGGAAACTCTGCCCTTTTCCTCAGACAAAGAGAAAACACCTCCAGGGCCCTTTTCCTGTTGTTTCTTTCTGTATCACTCAACTTCTTTTCTTTCTTTGTGATGTTGTTTCATGAAGAAATGTAATAATGAGATTAAGGCATGAGGAAAAAAGGTGAAGAAGAACACCAGACCAGAAGGGCTTGAGCAGCTGAGTGCATCCCTCTCGTTTTTCCAGTCAGGTCCTATGAAAAGGGTACCATCAGTCCCTTTGCTATCTGCTGGGAAGGGAAGCAGCCAGCCTCATTCCCTTCACCCCAAGGTAGGAAAACTGCTAAATACTGTGAAACAGCAGCATGGTCTTACGATGTCACAGGCTGAACCCCTGCTAAATGCTGCTATGTGCTGCTATCTGTATGTGAATAAGACCGCAGGTTTAGGCAAATAAACATTTTCCCTGAAACAGCTTATCCATTTTGATCAATTCATAGGATGCTAATTTGAGGAACTGAATACAAGGATAATTAGCAATCATGTCAGTGGTAGTACATTTATTCAAATTAAGTCAAATGTAAGTAATCTCTGGATGTTTTTTTTTTTAGCCAGCACAGAGGAGAATCATTTAGCAGCTAATTTTAGACTATGCTGAAAGAGAAACACAAATTCTAGAGGCTATTCCTGCTTTACATGTTAAGAAGACCCTAGGCTTAAAGGAATAATATTTGAATATGATTCAGAAAACTCATTTCCTCATTTTGCTGCCCAGCTATGGAAGAAAAGGTTTTGATCCAATTGCTCCCCTAGTTTCTTTTTCCTCCCACTCACCCTGTGGGTGGGATGTCTGCCCTCCACACCAGGGGTGAAGAGCCATACCACAGCTTGTTGCAGTCATGGACACTTAAGTTTACAGCCATTTGGTTCCCTGGATGTGGAAGTTGCTTGAGTTGATTTATAGCCCTTAGTGAGGATTTTTTGCGTAATACTACAGCTTCTCACTGATGAAATTCCTGCACATGAACTCCTGTGGGACTCTTGCAAGTAATTTTACTGCAAATATTTTACTGCTCCTCTGGCAAAGGGGTACAGTGAACACAGGCAGAGAGGTACCACGGGTGGATGCCGAAGCTGGTTGATGGATGGACTCATAGGGTCCTTTCCAACCAGCCTTCAGTTTCTCTGGGACCATGTGATGGTGACCTCCTTCTTCTCAAATGAGACCTTTGCACCTGCCCTTTGTACTGGCCACCTCCATCCAGGTGTTCAGCTTGCCCTGGGTGTGCTGTGCCCTGCTGGCCCGTGGTGTCCACATGCACCAGCAAGCAGCCTGTACTGGGGCGGTTCTGCACGCTTTGGAGACCTCCTCTGTGGCAAGAAACCCTGGTCCCTCGTGCACTTCCCAAGGGTGGGTGCACACAGCAGTCAGTGCCCACCTTGCACACGAGTCTGTGCTCCCCTGAAGGTTTCTGTTCTTCCTTGAATGCCTCCCCTGTCAGATCCCTCTTGTTGCTTTGCCGATGGCTTAGGAGGGACAGGGCTTCCCAGGGCTCTGGCTGCTGTCTGTATGCCCAGGGCACAAGACCAAACTTCTGTGTCTCAAGAGCAGCTGGGAAGAAAGACACACTTTTACCCTCCTGTCTGCCCCCTGAGTCTGATCTCTGCCCTGAAAGCCACCTCCTTCTCCATAGGGATCCTTTCTGAGGCACCAGGAACAGGCTGGGTCTGGGATGGGCTGCCCTGAAGCTTTGCCCAGCTTTGAGGTAGAAACAAGACTGGCATCACCTCCACTTAGAGTAATCAATTGGCATGTGCCAAGGATTACTGCAGAAATCAAACCAAACAACATTAGTTAATTAACATTAGTAATTTGTAAATCCTATAGCACATAAGTTAGAATTTAGTGAGTCCTATCCATTTATTCCTTTATAATGTGAAGGTATAATATTATAGTAATATGAAGTCAATACATTAAAACAATTCTGTTTTAGGTGATGTTTCCAAGCTGAGATTTTTTCAAAGATTTCTACCCACCCCACCCTGATGAAAACCCAAGTGTGCCACTGGTGCTGGTGCCAGGACAGTGGGGACATAAGCAAGCTGAGGAGTGTTCAGCATTGTTCTGATTTGGATGAAGGCTGGCACACCTTCTTCATCAAGACTGCCTCTGCCTGGTGTTCCCATGCTGGGCTCACGTTGCCTTGAGGGAACAAACACCTGCTTTGCAGATCTTGAAGAGCTTTAGGGTCTTTTCCTTGATTTTCCTCTGAGGGTAACAGAGTCAGATTCTGTTGTGCATACCCCTATTAACTGCTTTAAGAGAGATCCACATCTTCAAAAGAAGCCCATAAAACATGCAAACAGACATGCATTATTTAGAGACAGCTGCTGCAGTAATGACCATGTGTAAAGATTAACAGAGCCACAAACCCTAAGCACCACATCCTCATGGAAGTCTCTGCTGATGTAACCCTAAGACCCCATTAGCCTAATGGGACTAAGTGCATCCAATGATTTTATTATTTTGCAGTTCAAAACACAGTTGCCCCCTTACTTACCTCTGTTTGGATCAAGTCTGGGAATTTTTTCACTGAGACTGGCTCGTATTTGGATCAACAAATTTTTCTGAGTGCTTGAGAAAACTGTTACTGCATGCACTGAATCCCAGAAAATGGACTATGACAATTTCGGACAGATTTGGCCTAACAATGGAAAAACACGTTATCAGTGATGGCTTGTACTAATTAAATCTACCTCCCTCCAATCAGGCCATATGTGACATTGATTCATTCAGTCACAGGGTTTCCCACTGCAGATATAATGATAATGCAGAGGCAGCATGCTGAGTGGCTCTCAGCAGCATATCAGAGCAAAATACACAGCAGACACACACCACCAAGAGGCAGAAGATTGAAAAAAAAATCACTAGGCAAAGCTCTAGAAGTACCACTTACATGATCCCGATGAAAGCTCCAAAGGGGAGCTCTTTGTATGCTGTTTTAGAAAAGC
Organism: Daphoenositta chrysoptera; assembly: GCA_013397915.1. NCBI lineage: Eukaryota > Metazoa > Chordata > Aves > Passeriformes > Daphoenositta > Daphoenositta chrysoptera. The sequence goes on along the minus strand of VZRO01005538.1, from coordinate 1,158,078 downwards.
AAAAATCTGTTCAGCTTTCCATGCCCAAGGCATTGCTCTTTGGGTAATTGCTCACTGAAAACCAGTGACTATTTCTGTTGCATTTTCTGGGTGAAATTGGAGACTGAGCAGTCACTCAAGAGAGCAGGAGAAGTGCTGATCCCTGTAGGGGTCTTGGGAGAAACTATTTCTTGCATGACCATGTACAAGCTGAAGAACAGTGCCAGTGGCCCCAGGCACAGGCATTTATCACCCTGCCAGACACAAGGCATCACTTCTCACTATGAAACCAGGGAAGTTACATATCCTTTGGATAACTGAGCACTGAAAAAAGCTCAGTGACCTTTAGAGGTTTGGACTCACTGCAGTCTGCACTGCAAAATTGAGGGAGGATGTTGCATGGACACACCCACATGGGCTGTTCTGCCAGACCAAACTGAGCTGAGTCCAGAAGATCCAGAATGCAAATGCTGTCTTTAAACCCATGTTTCTCATCCCATTCCAGGGCAAAAACTAAGATGTATAATTTTGAGCAATATCAGAATGAACCACTTCAGCGTTTGCAGAATGAGAGTACCTTGTTTTGGTACACTGAATTGATCTTGTTGCTAAATTCATTTGATAATTTCCACTGCTTCATGGGAATTTCAGCTCAGGTTTGATGATTACCTTATTGATCTCTGTGAGCAAAAGGATGGAACAAATTCAGAGTGCTATGACCTCCAAACACACTCAATGGGACAAACCATTCTCTATAAACCCTGTCCCATGAGAGAACATAAAAGGGAAAAGAAGTCAGGACTCCCTGAACCCTGCAAACTCAAGACAATTCACAGAATATTGTGACTTGCTTCAAGTCTGTGAAAAAAAAATTTCCCCAGGAAAACACTGGGGTTTTCCTAATAACTATTTTTTCTTTTAAATGCCTTTCTAATCAAAGTTTACAGGTCAACTCTGATTCTGAATAAAAGAAAAGTATAATAAGAAATTTAGTTTTTCAAATCTTCATAATAAGGTAGGAAAGTATTTTCAGCAACAGAAACATACATAAATGTATGCCTATTTTTAAATTAATAATTTCATATTTAAATACAAACAGCAACTCCGTTGCTTCCTTTAATGCAACATTATCTTCCCCCTTAGGACAAGATGAATGGACAGAAATGAACTAGAACTGTGAGCTGCTAATGCATCACTTTGGTATCTAGCAGTGCCTTAAACAATAAGGATTTAACCTTGCAAGACTTTAGAGATGAGTGAAGTTTTTCAGTGAAAATCAGCAAAAATCCCTTGCTTTTCTTGAAACTTGCAGGAAACCTGAGGAACTTTTGTGAGATTCACTTTCTTCCCTTAAAGCGTAATGTAAGAGGGACTGCACAACACTGAGCTTGAACAGCATTCAGAGAAATAAAAAAGACTCCAAAGCTACCAGGCCATAAGTATTCTGCTCTCTGTTACTTGATGAAAGGGTCGTTTCAAAATAACTCCAAGGTTTTCGCTAATCCACTTGCAGAGACACCCACAGGCACGAGGGAGGTTTCAAGAGGGCTTCCTCAAGGGGTTCTGACCCTGTGCCCATTCCCATTATCCCAGTGAGGGCAGAAGGTAGTTATCCAAATATGACACCCACAGAAATGTCCATTTGGGCAGAAGTTTAGCTTGCATGGCCTCTAAGAGATGAACTGAACAGACAGTACCTCTTCCTTTGAATGCAAATCTGAGCCCCAGGGATGGATTTGAGATTGTTACATTTGTGGTGGATCCCTCCCCACCACCTCCTCGAAGGAAAGCATCCTGTGAGCCCGATTTTAGTTTGCCATAGGCCGTGAGGCGGTCACAGTGTTGGCCATGGCAAACAGCCTTACATTAATTCTGTGAGATAAGACCATGGGCAGTGCTGCCTCACACACAGCTGAGAATGTGGCTCCCCCTCTTGTTCCTTTCGTTTTTTTGGTTTTGTTTTTGGTTTTTTTTTTTTTATTTTGAGGGCAAACAATTCACCTCAGCTTTGAATCTTGAGTGTAAATTTGACTTTCCTTAGCCTCCTAGAATACTTTAATCTATTCCTTTCCAACTGCCACATATAGCTGAAATTACCACTAATGGGTTAAAACACATTCAGTTTTATGACTTTGTGACTGACAGTATTTATATCACAGAGGTTTTCATTTATGTACATTCTGTTTGTCTTGATTCCCAAACCTCAAATTTGCTAGCTAAGAAGGGCTGCCAGAACTGATACAGGGAGCAGCATTTAAAGTACATTTTTCAACCAAAATAAATATGTGATATGAAATTTCTCTCTGGGGGTTTCATAGAAAAAGAGTTATCAAAAAGCTTTTTTTGCAGGAGTTGTGCAATTACCCAGCTCATGTATATGTACACAAATGTATATGTGTACCAAACAACTCCTGAGGACTCATCTACCATACAGAAATAAAATTTACTTCAACCAAATGTATAGCTTTCTGAAGCTACAGATTATTCTAGTGCCCAGAAAAATAAGGTAAAACAAAATGGAGATCCACATTTCACTAAAGGTTATTTGGGTTTGTGTGTCTAGCTTTAGGTGTCTGTCGCTTTACTTTCAAATGTACTGCAATCCTGGCCCTTCCATGGACTTAACAATACTTTAACAGCCATGAAACTGTGGTACCAATTGACATCTACAGCTATCCCACCTCATTGTGCACAAAGTAATTTGCCTGAGGTCATGCAGGGTTTTACAGAAAACCCCCTAAATTCACCTGACTCACATTGTCTCAGTCTCTGTGGATTTTCATCATCTTTGCCAGGAATGCAGCACAGAGCAGTGTTGTGCGAGAAGGAGATGAAATACCCCTGAGCAATAGGCACATGCAGGAAAATTTGCCACAGGCCTTGAAAAATCATCTGAGAAGGCATTTTATGTGATGACCCAGAACAAGCAAGGATATAGAGGCTGTCTGGAAACCTGAGGGTAAAGAGGAGACGAAATTTTCGTGGGTGACCACATTTAGAAACCTTGACCAATGATAAACCATTACTGGGGCCTGGTTTTGTATGAAATTTTGCTGAGAGTCAAAACTATGTCATCATAAAAAAGGGATTTCAGTGGACGTGATGAAATACAACTGAGATGCCATCAGTCCTTGAATACTTGAGCTTATGTAATTTTTTTATAATATTCAAGCATGATATGAAGTAAAGATCCATATTTATCTATACAGTAACATTTGGGTTTATAAATGTAAAGGAAAGCCATGCACTCCAAAGCCATGCAGAGAATTGGTTTTACTTTTTAAAATAGCAATAGATTGGTCCCTTCAGTGTTTCACTTTTTTTCTAGGTAGCTCTTAAGAGGATCTTACTATAGCAACGGAGCAGCTGGTCTCACACGATTTGCCTGGGTCTCCTTTCCTTTTCACTGCAGATGTTAGAGCTCCTCCTGCACCTAATGCACTTTCTGTTCCCTGCTTTCTGTGATCACTCAGCCCCACAAAGTCCATGTGTGCCATTCACCCCTTCCCAAGGATGCTGCCATCTCTCCTTCCAGCGAGGTCCCATCTCACTCACCTCACCCTTCCCCACATTGTGCAGCCAAGCCTCCAGCAGGGCACAGAACCCTCACTCTGTAGCACATTGGACCAGACAGTAACTAAGTCCTTTCAGCCTCAAAGCCTATGGCCAAATACAGTGATACCCACAGGGAGAAGACAATTGAAGATGGAAATTTCGTGTGTGTTTGAGTGCCCAAAGCTGCTGCTGTGGTACCAGGATAAGCCAGGCTGATGCAGGCTCAAGCCTGAGTAGAATAATCATGGGGCTGTCCAGTCATTTTGGCACTCATAAATGAAGACAGGCACTCAGTGCACTGAGCTGGAGACTCTTAGTCATAGCAGAAAGTAAAGCAGCCTCATTTCCTGGGAAAAGGATGTTAAAAGGAATTGCACTGGCTATGGAAAATTTTTCTTCCAGTTCTGGAGAGAAATTATACCACTGCAGTGTTCACAGGTACTGTGCGCAGAGGAATTAATTAAAGACAAAATAGCAACTGTGTGTTGGTCTTTTAACAGCCTGCAAAACTCCCCCTTTTTCCCTGGGTTTGTATAGCACTGAGTTCTGCCTCCTTCTGTAAAGCTCTTCAGCTTTGAGTTTGTTCACCAAGGGTTGATAATTCTTCCTTCACGGTAACACTTGGATGAAATCTCCTAACTGCATTCAGCATTTACATACAGGGACCTCAACCTCGGGTAAGGGACTGCTTATTAAAAATACAGGAGGTAGATTTATGGAGCTGCTGCCAAGGGCCCAAGGTGGCTGAGTGCTGGCAAGCAGGAAAATACCACGTTTTGTTTTTTCAGAGTATTCCTTGCAGCAGGCACCAGTGGGAGCACTGACACGCCGTGGAACTGGCATGCTCCTCTGCGTTGACCCTGCCAACTAATGGCACACCTTTCTTCTCTGTGGGAGCAAAATGTAGTAAAATATACTGCTGTGTGAGGGCACAGACTGGCAAAAACGGCAAGCAGGAGAGTAAATCTGAGGTGCTCTGGGCATTTTCTACTTCACAGGTAGCCATGGTTTAAACAAGACGGCTGTGTCCATGTCAAGGGCACACCAGACTAGTTGGGCTGTGGTGGGTGACTAAAGTCCCCTCAGCCTCCCCCCTAAATCTGTTTCAATGGTAGGTTCATTAGGCAAAATGAAAAAAACCCAAACAAGCTGGGGACCAGAGGGAGAAAAAAGAGAGAAAGAAAGGAAAAGCAATGCTGGTTCTGAGAGCCGAGTGGTGTGAATGTTTAAAGTGTTTTAGGAGGAACTGACAGACTTGTAATTATCCCTGCAGGACTGATGAAATGTGTGGCGCTTTGCAGCATGCCTGTGAGGAAGCCCCACCAGGTTAATCTGTCTCTGTTGCTTTTACAGAGCATTTCCCTTTGCCTGTCTGACATGGCTGATCCACAACCCCTGACAAATAACTAGAAAAATAAAAGATTGTTATGTTTTTCAACCTGTGAGTAAATCTCCTTTTTTTATCTCCCTTATTCATAAATAAAATTCAGAAGCTTGCCCAGCAAAGATGATAATGTTTGTTATTCAATAGCTTACTGTTGAAAATTCCTGTTTCCTGCTGCTAGGAAAAACAAACTCTCATAATTTTCTATTCAATAATCTCTTCTAGCAAGTGATTAAAACGTAAGGCTTTGCCCTGGTTTTGTTTGTAATCAGACCAGGGTTTTAGATGAGCTGTGGGCTGGTGCTGCCTGGGCAGAGTGGTGGCACACAGACGTCAGAGGCACGAGGCTGGCTCTCGAATGGGGTGGTGGCCACCAGGGCCTCAAGGTGTCAATGGCCACTGGTGATCTCCGAGGTAACTCTGCTCACAGAGAAGTCAACAACATGAGCTCATGTCTCGTTAAATAGTAAGGGATTCAGGGGTAATGGCATGATTTTGCCCAGAGAGCTCTAAGTGCCTGTGAGAACATAACTTTTAGCAGTATGCGGAGTTACACATGGAAGTCTTAGGCTTTGAACCTATTTTGAAAATAATTAGAAGTTCACAAAGTTATTTGAAGCTACTTGTCTCCTCCTTTATACATTTTTAATTATATTTGGTAATTTCAGATGGAAGAGAGCTCTTATGTAACATTTGGATGTGTACTTCTTGAATAATTAATTGCACCCTGAAAGGGATGATTTGGTCAACTCAAACACGATTTGTTATTTGTCTAATGTGGGATATTTCCATTTGTGCAATAGTCATTGCATGAGATAAATTACAAAGACTGCTTTTTAAAACAAATTCTAAAAATACAGAATTAAGAAAGTCTTGCTACATTCCTCACAGTGCCTGAGATGTAAAAGCTCAACATTCACTAATGTACATCACATTTAATTTTTTACTTCTGGCTCACAGTTTCTGTGAGAGGGGATAAATGACCCTCTACTGCAGAGAGGTGCTCTATGTCCATATCAATACAAGCAGAACTTGGCTAAACATTTCTCAGTATAAAGGTAGGTAACTGCAGCCTTGTCACCTTTCTTTATCTCAGCAGATCCTGCAGCCACTCAGCCAGTAGAGAGGAAGACCTGGGATCTGTGGATGCTCCTCCAGGTGTATGTGTACTCCATCTAAAGTGAAACATCTTCAACAGCAACCTACCCATCCCTGCTGCTCCGGGAGCCCAGTGGCTCCAGGGAGCACAGAGTGTTTCTGCTTAAAACTGAGAGATGGGAACTCTGGCTCCCTCTCAGATGACTCCCCAGCTGGTGGGTAATTCTGCCAGCACCGTGTGCTTGGGGAATGCAAAGCTCTGTGCTCTGGACAGTATGAACATCTATCATCATGAGCAGGTGTAGGATCACTTCACGTGTAAACCCCAGGGGAGAGCTGAAAGTCTGGATGTTGCCACACCGTCATGATTGAGAATGCTCTGGCTGCTCTCACTAATGGGCACTTGAATATCGGAATAATTTAGACAGAAATAGTGGCAGTGTGACATCTAAACCCGTGAATTTTAATCCTTGAATCCCTCTGGGGTATTTCAGCACAGGTGAAAAGGGCATTTCAGGACCAACAAAGGCATGAGGAGCACCTGAGTTAATTACACAGGACAGTATAAATCATTACCTCTATGCTCCCCTGTATTGTACCAGACCAGGGACAGTGAAATGTAAATACAGGATCTTAATGGTGGTGACTGTGTAAAATCAGTTCCTTGGAGCTATTAACACTGAGGTTTGACAGAATCATGGGCCTTTGAAATAGGTCTTATAAATGTACATATATATTGTAGAAGAATACATACCTATAAATTCTCTTTAGGCATACACTCCACAGAGATTGCTGCTGAATTTTAATTTTTTATTATTATTATTATTTGTGGATGGGAGAAGAATTTATCATGGTTATCTTGAAATCTGTAATTAATGACTATTTTGTCACTGATCAGGAGGACTTAATGGAGGAAAGAAAAAAATTTAGAGGGTCAGGGATATTACAGAAAACAGTATTTGTATCTTACAAATTGAAACATCTTCTATTTCCAAGTTACCACCCATAGGTCAGATCCCCAAGAGCTGACTAAAAGTAGTTATATTGCTCTGCACTCCGTGGTGGGGCTGCCGTGGAGCTAACTGTCTGCTCCTGTACAAACCTGCTTTGAAGAGACAAACTGGCTCTTCAGCCCTCCTGGGGCATCTTTGGAGAAATGTATTCATTTTTTTCTCACCATGGAAGCAATTCCATGGGAATATTCAGAGAGACAGAAGCCTGCACTCATCCCTCAAATGTTTTAAACCCTCTGCTCAGCCTCAGGAGCAAACACTTTTCCTCCATTCTTTGCACTGGGAGAGGCTCTGGCAGGAGGAGCCTCAATCTGACCCCCAAAACACTGACACAGTGAATCGTGCACTTTTAAGAGCAGGTCACCTTTGTGCTGGCAGGCTGAGGGCACTTTCCCACTGGAGTGTCAGGGAAGCCACAGAGCAAGTGGGTTTTGGAGGAAATCTCTTCCCCAGCACCTCCAGTTGAAGCAGTACCATCCCTAGGGAGGCTGCAATAACACCTAATGCCGGATACTGGTAATGAACCCTGCGAGGGGGCCAAGGGTTAATGGGAAACTGACTCTCCTTCACATGCAAACGATTTAAAACCTGCAGATTACAGTAACTGCCCATTGATTTTTAGTGGGATGAGGGCAGCAGGAGGAACATGTCACATAACTTATGGCTGGTACTGGGGGATTGATGTGCAGAACTGGAGAGCTTGGCACACTGACGGAGTGGCTGGAGGCAAAACCAAGCAGCAAAGGGAGGCAACAGGAGAGGCGGCCTGAGCCGTGATGTAAGTGATGCAGACAGATCGGGCAACTTCCTGCAGGGGCATGATCCGTGGATAGCACGGCTGGCAGAAAGGTGCCACGTGCAGGGCATTGAGGAGCTCGTGTGTCTCTCCAGCTCCCAGCACTGCTGGCACCACTCCTGCAGGGAAGAGAAATGGGACTGTGGGGGGAACTTGCTTCGCATAGCTGTGTGGGTGGGTGAACCTTGAAGTACAGGGACTCACAGAGGTTTTGTGCTGCTGCTGACAGGAATTTTAAAAAGCAGAAGCATTTTGTATAAATGTTACATTTGAATCTCTTTGACATTTTCCCCTTGGTGCTAATTATTCCCAGCAGCTTCTCACCATGCAGCAAATGCCTGGCACTGTGACAGTTATTAAAAATCTGTAAACAGGCCCTGGTGGAAAGTTCCTGGAGTCACCTTGTCATGTTGAAGAGAAACTGTCGAATAAGCAAAACCAAATTGAATCTGAACCCCACTTAGGCAGCTTCAGAGACTTCTCAGAGGCAGAGGCTCAGGTAGGATCTTATCAGTAAGTATGTGACAGGAAGGTGTAGATTAGATGGAGCCGAAGTCTTCTCAGTGGAGTCCAATGACAGGACAAGAGGCAGTGGGAACAAATTGAAACACAGGGAATTCCAAATAAACATGAGAAAACCCACTTATACTGCGAGGATGGTCAAACACTGTCACAGGTTGCCTGGAGAGGTGGAGGGGTCTGCATCCTTGGAGACACTCAAAAGCCACCTGAGCATGGTCCTGGCCAGTCAGCTGTACAAGTCCCTGCTTGAGCAGGGGGGCTGGACCAGGTGACCTCCAGAGGAGCCTGGGCTGTTCTGCAGATCTGAGTTTCTGTGTGCAAATGTGCTGTTCCTGTTGAGAAGCAGCTCAGAGAGGCACCGCCCAAGGGGTGTGAAGTACAAGGGATCTGCTCACCCAGAAGAAGCTGGTACAGCACTGGGTCCAGTCCTCTCAGGAGTGTGATTAATGCTGATGGGAGTCAATTAAATACTCACCTGGAGTAGGTATTTCAGCCTAGCTAGGGCTGGGCTCCATCTTCCTTTTCTCAAGCCAGTAACAATGGTACGGCTCAGTTCACAGGTTCAGTGTTAAACAGATTTTGCAGGATGTACAGAGTGCAAGAGAAAATTGTAGACAAGACTAAGAAACTTCCCTGCTTGGAGCTTCAGCTTTCAAGCACCAAGTCCCCAAGGGCAGGGTTTGGACAATGGTGGCATTGTACTGGCTCAAGATGCCATTGATGTTTTGGCTCCAAAGCTTGTTCATTTTCTGTTATGAAAAGTTGCTTGGTTTCTTTGGGATCCTGAAACCTGATTCAGCAAAGAGCTTGGCTGCCTGCCCTGCAGAGCCCAAGCTTTGGGGCTTTTGTCTTTGGCATGTTTCTCATCTCATCAGCTGCGGTGAACCACACTTAGTTTGCATCCGTGTGTGGCCCATGGTCCGAGTGTTGACAACCATCTGCTTCTGCGGTTCTCAGATATTGTCACAGCAGAGGAAAGCAGAGGTTTGACAGATTCTCTGTTTTGATCCGTGGTCTCTGAGGTGGCTCTGGACTTGTACAACCACAGGAGGCTCTGATATTCTATAGGCACAGGAGCTGAAGCACTGCTGATAATCACAAGCCCCGAGCTTTCCTTTTGAACTGAACTTTGTGCACACACCAGTTTTACACAGAAAGAGTCATACTGAGCTGGGACAAAGCTCCATTTAGCCCAGTGTACCTGCCCAGGGTCAGGTTGCAGTAATTCAGAGCCTTAACTTGAAGATGTTTCTTGAAAACCACTGTATTTATTAGCCATTTACAGACCTTTCTGTTGGGATTTTGTACAATCCAGTTTTAAGCTCTTTTTGTACTTCTTAGTCTCTGCTCAGCTGATGTGGTCAGGTTCTGCAGCTCAGTTTTGTGCTACAGAAAAAGCACTTGCTGTATTAGAACTACCCTGGCAAGTTTGTTTTCTATCTCTCTGTACCCCGGTTACGAAAGAGTGAAAAACCACTCCCTGCCCTGCTTGTGCTTTTTCAAATGGATACTTTTAGCTTGTTTAGTCTTTCACTGAACAAAAGACTGCCCCATAGTCTTACAGATCCTTAACACCCTTTGCTTGTTTCTATCTTTAGAAATAAAATGGAGCAAATTCTGGAATATGTTACTTTTTAATCTGAAAGGAAAATATTTCCTACTTAAACGAGTGTTGAAAAGAAAAGAATCTGACTCAGCTCACGGAATTTAATGTTTGCATTCAACAAGCATCACATGGGATACAGGCAATGACAATGGAAGGAGCCTGGCCACATTATCCCTTCTGGGGTCTACTCAATCCTGCAGCAGGGCCGTTCCACAGTTCAGTCCTGCCCTTTCCAGCACATGGAGAGACGCAGTGCAGCACTTTTATGATGTTTGCCTATAGAGTCATAAGCCCCATTGGCCATGTTATTTAAAACAGACTGTCATTTCAACTATTTTGGGATCTTGCCTGTGGGCAGGTGGATGGTAAGGTAGAAGTTAAACCACCCACCCAGAGTCCCAGCTCTGCAGAGGCTGAAGGACAACAAATTCATGCACAAGAAACCGAAGCAGTTAATTGCAGTATAAGCCTGTCCATTGTTAAGGTAAATCCACAATTCTCTATTCTAGACACAAGAGTGTGATAGGAAATTCTCAGAAAGGTTTACTAAGACTGACTCCAACATGGAGATCAGTATCGACATCCATGAGCATATGGCTGCATAGAGTAATGTGAGCACAAAAAAACTGCACAGCCTTTGGTACCTCAGTACCTCTTTCTTGTCCTTTCTGCATTTCCACAATCTCTACCCTCTTCATTGCAACCCATCCAACCTTCCAGGATATTCACTCAAGAAAAGAGAAAGATTTTAAGAAAGAAGTGGCTGAATTGCTAACAAAGGTCACCAAAACACTCATAATAAGCAACGCCTGTGGTAATGCTAGCAGGATAGCAAATATTTTACCTGTTTTTGAAAGACTGGCAGGACAATTATGAGCTTCTAAAGCAAAGTTTGTTAAAGTGTTAATCATACCACTTGGGTGAACAAGGGGCAAGCCATGGTAGAGGTAAGGCAGCTTTTATAAAACAAAGAAATATCTTTTTCAGACATTCAAACTGCACTTGACAGAGTTCCTCACAAGAATATAATAACCTGGTAACTACAGTACAACTATAGTACAATTATCCACATTTTATTTTCTTAAAAATGTATTTCACTGTTTATTAAGTGTAAAGTCATTCCAGAATTAGCATTTGTAGGATCATATGTTTTATTTAACATAAAATCCATCAGCAGGAAAATTCTAGCCTGAAGAAACAGCAACAGAAAGAGAAACAACAAACAACAAACTTGGTTGTCAGGACAGGAGATAGACTGAGAACTTTTCAGCAGAGCTTCCTGACTGGGCAGAATGAGGCCATGGGACCACAGCATAGCCCATCAAAGCACTGCCCAGCTCCCACTCTGCTCTGTGTAAAGGGCTCCCTCGAGGAGCTTGCAAACACAATCTTAGCAACATAAGAAGTCGTAAGAAATCTTTGGAAAAAAAGGCTGGTGAATTAGCCAACATCACCCATCGGCACCTGTGACCAACTGTCCTTCAGAGCTGCCAGTGCTTTGGAGCTACAACTGAGTTTGACCTGCTCCAGGCTATTACTTCCTATCTGTGTTTATTCAGGCTTACACCCCGTATCACTTCTGCTGCCTTGCTAGCCAGGGAAGGGCTGCTTTGAAGGAGGACCAGTGAGAGCACTCCTGAAGACAACTGAGGAACTCACGAGATCTTCAGTCTTTCAATGTTTCCCTCCTTCCTGAGGGATATGTGCTGTATTTCTTACTATTCTCCCAGGCTTTTGGGGAGCAGGTAGCAGACAGTGTCATGCAGCACCCCTGTGAAGATGGGGTGCAGTGCCTGTAGAGCTAGGGCAACACATGAGCTCCTGTTATGAACACATTGATGGGTTTCATTATAAACTGTCTGATTAGACCTTCATCTGGAGGATGTCCCAGCTAGAAATATGTAAATGAGAAGTGGGCACAAACCAGTTGATGATGCACAATCTTCACAGCAGATAAGCTTCTTTACCGGCTTCTTATTAATTAACAATTTGCTTATACTATTTTTTTGTAAGTTGAGTCTGTAAAATATTAACAGCCTAGTGCTTTCAACTTTCTTGGAGTTGTTCTGTTTAACAGTCAGGCTCTTAGGCCTTCAGACTTACAAAAGCATTGCTTTAAAATTTTATTTCTCACAGGAATAGCTTTGCATTGTTTTTTAGCTTACAAAAGCAGCATGCCTATAGATTTTCCATAAAGAATGTTTCATTAAACTCCACTGATGTAATTTCCTATCACTCCTCTCCATAGCCTGTTTTCCAAACCAATTCTTCCTTTCTTTGACAGTGAGTCCTTTAGGCCTCTGTATACATTTGCATAATGCCTACTTACCTTTTCATATTTAAATAAATTATTTCTACTGTGTCTTTTCCCCTTGTGTTCAGAACTAACCAGTGCACACACACTCCACCAAAGCTGTTTCATTCTTGCCATGCAAATGCAGGTCCTAGCAGAAGGAATCTCATTAAGTGATTTCAGTGGAGGTACTTCTGCTTCCTGGCTGACAAGGGCACAAATAAACAAGTCAAGGGAATCTGCAAAAGCAGGTAGATGCAAGCAGATTGTTCACCTCTCTCTACTTCCTCTAGTCCCACAGGTCTCTTCCTGTAAACCACAGGCTGAGATTTGAAAAGCATGAGGACTTCTCTTCTCAGGACAGAATTTAAATCAAGTAGTTACACAATGGCTACCGCTATGAGACCGTGCATTTAAAAAGCCATTATTTACACATGCACATAATGTGTCACAAATTGAAATAGAAAAATGAGTTACCTACAAATCAATATTGAATCTATTTCCTTGCTGAATGAAACAATTACTTAAAGCCCTCAGTGTGACTAGGGAGGTGAATTTGTTCTATGCTGACACAGTAGATGTGTGCACAGGGGTAGTGCAGAGGGTGAGGCCATCATGCTGATGTGACCTGGGACCTCAGAGCCAGAGCTGCACGGGCAGCACCAATGGAGCAGAGCCAAGTGCTCTTAGGTTCCTCAGCCAATGAGGTGACACTCTCAGAGAGCATTTTGCTCAGAATTCTAAATTTCTCCTTTAGTTTCGTGTCAACAAAAAGCAGAAGCAATTGCACTGAAGCAAACTCAAATATATATATTTATTATCATGGTGTCCAACCCACAAAACAATTCAGAATTTTACAGCGTTGCAAAAAGCAAATCTCTTACTACTTATCCATGTTTCTTGGTAATGCAGTGGCACTATTGGCTTTGGAGGTGCTCATGGTAGATAGTTATGGCAGTCCTTACACAGTGTTGATCCCACTTTCCAGGAATCTCATTGAATGGTGTCTCAGGCCTCTGGTAATGATAATGAAATCCATGAGAAATTGAAGAATTGAAAATAAGGTAATTTGAACTCCTCCCTCCAGTCAGCAGCCATTGGAGCTGGTGTCAGGGCAAAGTCTTCCTGCACAAAAGTTACCCAGCTTGCAAGCTGCCTCAAGACTCTTGCCCATTTTCCTAATCACAGAGGAAGAGACAAAGGTCAGGTCCTTTTGGGTTTCTCCATGCTTAGGCCATCTGCAGTTGTAGAGAAATAAAAACAGATTCACAGCCCTCATTCTCACTCATGATCAAATGTGGGCCTCAAATACTTCATCACTCTTCAGTTACATATCTGCTGTATTGAAGGCACTAGTATTTCAAGGTGTTTTTGGCTCCTGGCAGATGAACCAACCAACAAAATTATCAAAAGAATTCTGTCAAAGATCTTAATACACAGAAATTTTTTATGTTATAAACATTAAAAACAAATAGTCAGTAATCATTCCCAGATCTTGTTTTTCATGCCACAGCCCTGCAGTGTCCCAGGAAAGGAAACTTCAAGCAGTCAATCAACTTTGCAGCCCTGTTTTAATCTGCCTATTACCAAGCGAGTTGTGAATGCCTCTTCTATTGATTTGCTTAAACATTACACCATTTACAATCCACTTGATTTTCATTAGAAACCTTAGTACTGTTCAGGCTTATTAACACACAGTTTTGTCCTTAGGCTTCAGCTAGTAACAGTCATCCTGAGTCTTCTAAAACTGAAGTTCACATAGAAGGCTTCACATCTTGTTTATAGAAACTCTTCGCGATTCTTTGCTTGAAAAAATCTTACTTAGCTGGTGGACTAAAAGGTCACTTGTCTCATGCTGCTGCAGTGTCTCAAAAGTCAGAATTTTGGGGCAAAATACTTGAGCAATACTTGTGCATTTGTTGCTTTCAAAACTATGGAGACTAAAATCAGAAGTCTGATGCTACTAATACCTCCAGAAACCTTGCAGTAAAACCCAGGGCTAACAGCAAGAGCAAATATAGACTTTAGGACAGCTACTACTACATTTGTCAAATCAGAAGGAAAAGACAAGTAAGCAATCAATCAATAAGTCAATGACTTCCCACATCTAAATAAGCAGTCTACAGGTAAAACACAGCCTGGGCCCAAATATTATCATCTTTTGTTGATCTGGTCTGCCACCACAGGGGCCAAGGAGATATTAAACCTCACCAGTTGGAAGTTGGACCTGATAGCACTGCGTTGCAAGACCTTTGGGGAATTTGATAGTGACATATGTTTTGTGATAGCAGCAAGGCTCCCAATTGCATGAGATGTTCATCAAAACAGCATTTTCCATTTGCACAAAACTAGAGGCTGAAAACTGACTTAATCTGGAGATCAGGACAGAACATGAAAAAACCCCAAAGATTAAGCTGCCTTTTAATAAAACTGACAGTAAGTACTATTAAGGTGATGAACTTATTTCACCAGTTCCTAAAGAGTCCTGTACTTGGTTCACAAAGAGGAAGAAGGCACAAAAGGTTGAAGAATGCTTTTATTCAGCCTTCAGCTTTCACAGTTCTAAACAGCAAACATAATTAACAACAATTCACCAATGGTATCAGAGAACATAGTCCTGGTATCAATAAAATGTCTATTGTTTAAGGCACTGATAGTGGGAAGAAAAAAAGACATAATATGGATTGCTCTTTCTTAATCAGAATTTGAATCTATTACGAATATGTGCTTGCTATTCAATGCTTAGAAACCCACAAGCTACATTCACAAACAAATGTTTATACAAGTTTGGTAATTACCGAGACAGGAATCAGTGGCTCCCCTACTTTGACTCTAGAGTGAGTATTGCTTTTCTTTGGAGTGGAATCGATTTTTAACCTACTAAAAGAAACCAAAACACAAATTACTTCAGCAGTATGGCTTTAAGACCCTGTATTTGGTTACAATATAGCAAGCCAAGTTAAATGACAGCATACAAGTGCCATATACTGTCATTTTAAAAGAAGCAGTTTTACAATATAAAAATTAGTTTAGAACATATTATAGCCAGTTTTTGTACAAACATTTTTACAAAACTGAATTACTAAAAAAAATTCAAGAACATTTTAAATATGAGTCACACTTTACATGTTGTATGCATAAAATTACTTATCCCAATGATATAAATTAGGAATACTACAAAATTTTTTAAGCTGGCATTCATATGCTATTGAAATGCACACATCAGAAATACCGAAGTGTTAGTTCTGCCAAAATCCTTGAGCCACTTTTATTTTTGCCAAATTCATGTACAGTGACAGGTTTCTAAAGAAGTCACAGTGACCTCCCGTGGCCACCTAAGAAATCCAGGTCCTTAACCTTTTTTTCCATTTTGTACATGACATTCCACACAAATGCCAATAAACCTAAAAGGTACAACAGTGGTTTTGTGCCTGGTCCAACCACTCCAGGAAACTACAGTATTTCTATCTGAAATGAGCACAGCATTCACACAATGTAGCTCCTGGTAGCAGAAAAAAAGTCAAGTGTCCTCTATGATTTATCAAGAAACTGTTCCAGAATCTTTTAGAGAACTGTTTTCTCTAAGTCAGTGAGAAATTATGTTTAATAGATGTTCAATACTTATTCAGTATTAGGCTCCCAAATAAATAACTTCAGCTTTTGAGAGAGCAAATGAAGGAAATGTAAATTGATGCTGTCTGAACCAAATCCAAAGCAGAACACAGTTAAGTTGTACAAGACTCATTTTAAATGTGTGTCAAGTTCATTGGCATACAAAGCCCAAAAACATTCTAAAAAGAAACCAAGTGGAGGAAAAGAATCCAAAAGTCATTTAAGTGCCTTCTTCCATCGTTCTGAAGGGATGCAACCAACAGGAACAAAACACTTCTTTATGCCATGAACAGATGAACAAGATGAAAACAAAACAAAAATCACAGTCGTGACTGTCCCTCATCTGTAGAACAGTAATTAACACTTACATTCTTCTACTGCTTATAAATCCTCTCTGTTATATCCAACATTTTTTCCATTATGTGACTCTTCTGTGTTTGGTGCCAGCCATGTGAAATACACCTTCACTGGATCGATATTCCAATGCTTGTGAAATGATACTGGAATTTGGTGAGAAAGGTAATCTTTTGGGTAGTCCATTGGCCTTGCCTAAGATGGAAGAATAAAGCAAAAGCACCAGTACTTAATGATCAATAATAACTTTAGAAATAGAAAATGTGCCTGTTCAATGGCCTCTGTAACATAACAATGTGGCACTGATAAAATATGCAAGATGGTAACAAAGGGGTTTTTACATCATTCTATTAAATCAAATGACAAGACATCAGTTTAAATCTTCAACTCACACTGGAGTCATCATGCTAGGAATGAAGTACACTGATATTAAATATGCCCTATTTCTCAGGATATGAAATGGCCACCATCTATGAAGTCAAGCAATAAACAGTGTAGTTGGTATGGAATCTTTTTAAATAGCAGTTTTGGCTCAATAATGACAAAATTATTTTAAACAATATTCTATTCCTCCTCTAATGACAGTTGTCAGCAATGCCCCTGTGATTGTAGGATCCTAATAAGGCCATAAGCAGCCAAAATAGATGGAGTTTTACAACGGGTAAGGGTTCCAAACGTGGGATACATTGTGGTGCCAGAAAACTGCATTGTTATTCTTTATCAGGCTATTTCAAACCAGACAGAATTCCAACACAGCTACAAGGTGCAGCTGCTGTCCTAATGCACCACGTGTATTTCATTTTCTCTGGCAGTTCAATGGCACCGAAGTGCATCATTATATAAAAAATTTCCACCTGTAGTGGTCCCTGGAAAAACAACTACGTTTTGCCATTGGAGTTTTTGTAAAGGAAAATGCATGGAAGGCAAACATTTGTGTTTTACATCTAAGGAAAAAAAAAACCCAAACAAGAAGAAAAATGAGTGATTTGGATAACAAATAATTGATTGGATGCCTAAGCTGGTAATTGATTCAATAGTGCACACTTCACCTACTTATGGTGGTATTTATGAATTCTTCATGCAGTTCTGTATTCTTTACAGCCATAAAATGAGGCAACAGAATTTGACATTATGAAATCTGAATATGTGTTGTTGGTGTTTTGGGTTTTTTTATTCTGATATTTAAATGACAGAGTGCTTATTTTTAAAAATTCCACTAGAGAAATTAAGAGGGAACCTATATCTTTCACGACTTTTGAAAAACATTTTGAAGACCACTTAGGTTTCAAGAACCTGAAGAATTTATTTTGGATAGAGACAGTTTTTACCCATCTGAGACCAAGGATTTTTGCTGTTCGAAAATCAATCAGCTTATTATTAAGCTGTAGACAAAATTCTGGTGTTTCAATAATTCTAAAATAATGATACCTACTCTAATAACTATAATTTTTTTTTTTGCTAAAATTAGTATTTGGTGTTCTAGAAAAGCCAAATATATTGCTTTAGGCCAGATGTTATATTTAAGACCACAATTCTGGCTGCTACTCAACATGGGAAGGTTCCTGTTCTCTTACAGAGTCTCATCGTGTCAAAAGCCTCTGGCACAGGCAACAGAACATGTATGTATCTACCTCAGCAAGTAGGCAGCAGGAAACCAGTAAGAGTGAGCAAACACTTAGATCATAGACTTTCCAAGAATGAAGATATCTTTGCTTCTGTTTCATAATCTATATCTAGCTCCTGGTAGCAGTTCACGTACTTCAAGGAACATCACACATCATAATATTTCAGTCAAGGCCTTACAAAGTTATTTTCTGGTCGACAGAAAATCCAAAATTGGTTTTCTCATTTTAAAAATATTTTTTGCACAATAGTGGAATTTGTAGAACAAGCACATTCTATTTTTATTCAGTGGTTTTCCCCCAAGGGTTAATTTCTGTTTGAGGGATGTTAAATTAGAATTTTTTATAAGCAACAGTAAAGATTAATTAGAAGTCAAGTGCAATTTTCTGTGGGGAAAATCAAACTCCTAGGATTTCACTTTCAAAGTGGTTCAGTATCAAATACACACTTCTAAGGATTACAAGGAAGTTCTTTGGTTTTTTTTGAATAAGGACCATTCTTACAAATTTGGAAAATGAATTCTGTTCTGACTCTCCTTTAATTCAGTTGGTTTGTTGTTTGAGTTTTTTTAACACCTGTTCAAGCACAAATTATTCACTAACTGTTGATTTTATAATATGCATGACTTGTTTTCTTTCTATACTGAAAGGAGTAAGCAATGATAAACAAAACAGGAGAGTAAACAGGTATGATTTTTTTATATGGACAAGGAATTAAAACATTGAATAGTGTGTTCTCAGTCTTCCCATTTCTCCAAATAGTAAATGTAATCAGAAATGTAATCTTAACATAGGAAAAGATGATAATTTAAATAAGAAACTTCCCCCCTCCACTGACAGCTACTTTGAACTACGTGGTAATCTACTGATTCTCAAGTAGCTTTTTGTTTTATTCTTAGCTCATATTCAGATACGCAGGTCTTCTGAGTTTTTCAACTAAATCAACACCTGAAAAACATCAAATGCTACGCTGATTTAAATGTTGATTTTTAAAAAAGTTGTGCACTGTTTGGGAAAAAAATCTTTAGTGCTTCTTGTTCATACCATGGAAAGATTTGGTCTACTCATGTAACAAGGAAAAAAATCTCTATAGGCCTCAATGCATCATGTTTTCCACTGTGGCACTACAGTTAGCTTGTTAAATATTGTGGAAGACAGAAACAAAATTCATATCTAATCCAGCCCTTTTCTCCCAAACTTAAATGAAAATTATGTTTTGTGAGCTCTCTTTCCCATGTGCTAGCATAGAGCAATTTATCACATTTCTACCATTCTTCAGAATCCACCACAAGACCAGTATTTTCATATTTTATATCTTCACTAATGAGGTATTTCAGAATAGTAAATACTGAATCAACAGAAAAATTAGGTAAGTAGAGCAGGTAGATTTACTGAAAAATTTTACAGCCAGTTCTCCATTACCTGAAGAAAAAAGTATTGTGTCGTAGGTTTTTTCCTTTAGAGGACATATGACAACTACTCAAAGCACGTGGCTCCTAATTCTATTGTTTTTCAAAATTCTCACCTCTGACTACATTTTTAATAAAATGCAGTTATAGGTTAGCTGAAATATAATATAAACTAGCAAAGCATTGCAGTAATCCATGGTATGAGAATGTTCTTATTTGATCACTCTTGTTCTGCCGAGAACCAAGGTAAAGCAGCAGCATCATCTTGGTTAGTGTTATTACATATTGATTGAATTCGAATATTTATGACTGTTTTATGTGTATACTTAAAAATGAAATACATTTTTAATACTCAAAAATAGCTCTCTGACCTGATGAAAAAGTGGACTGTGAGTAATAGGATTTCCTAAGCCACTGAAGCACATCCCAAGGACCATATCATCAGGTGCATCCATGCTGTAACACCGGCATTTGCTAGCAAGTAGTTTCTGAACAGCTGTTCTGCTGAAAACCATCCTGAACAAAAAAAAAAGCACACGAAATGTATAAAAACTACTAAAGACATCAAATAATTGTAATTAATAAATATTGCTAAATTATTTAAAACTGCAAGACCAAATGTAGCCCTCTGATACAACACATTTGAATTTCAAAATTTGAGGGGGCAGAACTGATAAATAGTGCCAGAGGCATTTTCTGAAAGATAATTACTTTTTATACTGAAAATTAATTACACCAATTATACCCATTGTTGTTATTCCAACAATAACTTAGCTACCCACAATTTCTACTACAGCTGATAATTCCTCCTAAATTTGGCCTGGATTCAAAAGGGATGTTCTCCTCAATCTTACTCAAACGTAAGGGAAAAGAGTTGGGGACGTGTGACCAGCATGTGTCACTACACACAAGGTGTGAGGTGAATTGCACACATTTGGGAAAAACATCACTGTTTCTGTTGAAACTGATCTGTGTTGTAATTTAGAACATTTGCACTCAAAACAGGAACTAATGTAGATCTCAACAGGAGCTTAAATAAATTACCCTCCTCCACCAGTGATGTAACTGTATCCTCCTGTTCCCAAGCCGTAGCCATAACGCTCTCCAAGGAATACTGGTTCATTTGGGTCATAGCAGCTGAGCAATTTTCGGAGTCTGAAGATACTATAATATGAAAAGCCATTAATAAAAAATCTTTTTAACATTCATTTTGGAATAGACATTGCTACCCTCAACAGCATTCTATTAAATAGCACAGCAATGATAGGAGAAATTCAGAAATTCTGCCCAAAAATCTTCCCCCAGTGATACTAACTGCTAAGCAGAAATTTATGTAGGATTATTTACTATGAGATATGACTGCTGAATTTGATCAAATGATTAACCAATTAGCTTAAAACATTTTTTGAAGTAGGCAGTTTGTCAGCAAAACCGCATCTCATCTCAGAGAAAACATGAAATTATACTTTCCAAGCAATGTTAAGATCTTTACAAATTATCTGTGAACATCTACAAATTCAAAACTAGAAAGGGTAGGTTTAGTTATGTGAATATTGCATTATCCACAGTTACATCCTACTTCTTCTTCTGTCACATGATTTAGTGTAAACTATTGTCTTGAACCACTGTTCCTAACCATGTGATCCTGCTCATTGATCACTATGCCTTTTTTTTTTCTTGAATTGCAGAGTCAGATTTTATGAGAATGGGATCTAATTTTCCAGCAAAGGCAAGTTCCAGAACACTATTCTGGGTAGCTCGGACAACTGACCTGAGCTTATGAAACCTTTCTTCTGACACATTTATGCGAGGAACACATCTTAGAAAGGGTATTACCAAATGACTAAACCCCCTCAGCTCAAACATACCTACACTGAGGAATCACAAAATGCAGTGTATTCAGACTATATGATTACATGATAACACTAATATGCACAGTTTTAACCAAGTAACAAGAATGTTCTTAATATCCGTCAAAAGAATACTGATGGAAAGTGACAATTTTTTTTCTTAATGGAATATAAACCCACATAACTAATAAAATAGCTGTATCAAATAAAGAAGAATATGTGAGTATTGCTAAAATCTCTTATCGACATAAACAATGGTAACTCCTGAAGTAATGCAATATATACCTTATCAGTGTGTCATCATCCACTACAACTAACCAAGGGGTTCTGGGAGAAGTACGATTCAAAAACCTTTCCAAAATGGCAAAAGTTTTCCCACAGTGACCTAAGAAAAAGAGGAATTTGCAGAATATACACTTAAATAAAATAGGAATTAAATTACAAACAAGCTTTATTCCAGCTACCTGTCAAGCTGTTGGACAATACTGGACAAACTGCTACTCTTAATTTAAAGAGCTGTCAAAATGAGGAGACTAAGATAGAAGCATGCTCTGCAAAATACTCCAAGATACTGTCATAGCATTCTATGATGCATCAGGCAGATCCATTACTTTTATAGAAATATTTAAATCTATATTAATCTACTGTGCTCATCACTGGCAACTCAAGTCCTGATCACTGCCTCTAAGGAAAGGTCTTAACATTTATCACAAGATTATAACGAAGTTCAGAGGTAAGACACCCTTTGCTAGGAGTGGAGAAGTGAAACACCCTTGTTCAGAATAAGCAGGACATGAGAAACAAGAAGTTTCAGACTTCTACTGAATCTTCTTTAGATCTTGGACAAACCTCATTTCATTCAGTCTTTATTCATCACAGTTGATTATCTAGTTGATTATCTAAAGCAATTATTGCTATCAATATTACATTTACTAAACAAGCATTCAAAATAATATTGTATTTGAAGCCACTTCCAGTTAAAACATTTTTTGAGAAAATGCAGTAACTCCATGCTTAAGAAATGAAGGAAGTCCTCACTTCGGTGATTTTGTGAAACTGTGAACTTAAAGCAGACTGATACGAGAACGTTTACAAAATTAAAGCCAAGATTTCTATATTATGTTCTATCACACAACATGGAAGCTCCCCGGCATGACTAGACCTACTTGGCATGGCTTCTACAAACGATCCACATGTGCACTGCAGGCTTGCTGCCTCCTGAAAACACTCACTCCTTGCTCATGTACTGCTCCACCTGTGCACACAGAAATCCCTGCCTATCCTCTCTCTGCCTCTAATAGACAAAAAAAGGAGCAGACATAACTCAAGAGGTCAAAACAACTGACCTAGCAGGACAGATAAGGCTAAAAGGCCACTGCCTGGAAACCTGTAATTCAGAAGGTAACAGATATAGACTATCAGCTTAAGAACAGTATATCAAAAGAAAGAAAAAAATGAAAATTAGTAAGCTCAAGAAAGCCATCATATCCATAGCCTTTTTTCTATTCAAAGTAAATTAATTTAAATGCCTATTATTTGCTATGAAAAGATGTTTCAATCTTAACATTTATTTTTTGTGCTTAAATCAAGACATGCTATGCACAAGCCTATAATATCTGAATACCATATGGCAAGTAGTTTATGCTCAGTAACCAGTTTGCATTGCCTGAGGTCTTTTGAAATAAATTTATGACTACTTCATTGTTGATGATCCTACTCAAAAACAATAACTGTAGAGTTATTACTCTTAACTCAAATAATAATACCAAATTTTTTTTCTCTTGGAGTATATCAGTATACCATGCTTTCATAATCTCAGTATTTAGGTTTCTGCCAAAAAGAACATGTCACCTACACGGGGGACTCTGAATGTATTTTCCATCTATTTGCTGTGTCAAGAGCATTCTTTTAGTTTAGGCTGTACATATGTGCTAGAGAAATACAGAATTTCTAAACTACATACTTGACATGAAAGACACATATCATCCACAAAACTTCACTTCTTCAGTCATTTGTGCAAAGCTGACAACAGTCAATAGCTCACCTCTGTCAGTGTTAGGTACCCCTAAATCTATAGTAGGAATGGAGATGTCTGCATAATCACTGTAGTATTCAATAAGGGCAGCTTCTCTTTCCCAAGTCTGCTTTACAACTGGTACTGCAAAACAATGATTGACATTCAAACACAAGTAACTTGATTAAAATAGATATTTGATCCAAATATTCATGTTAACCACTTTTTGTTCGCCACATTCCTTCACATGGTAATAAAAATGCGGCTTCAAATACAGCAGCATGATTCTAAATGTTCATTTTATTTTCTTTCCTATAATATTTAGAGAGAAAAAAATTTACATTTTTATGAAAGCCAGTCAGGACAGTTTTATTTAAATGATAAAAAAACTCTATTAAAATATGAGCGTAGTTTCATAACACTATTATTCATAATAATTGAAAATAATAGCAATTGCGTAATTGAAAGCTGTGATATTTACATTTTGGCTAACCAAAGCATGGAATTCACTACTTTTACACTTGCTATGGTAGGATTCATAGCACGCATCAGCATGAACACTTTTAGAGATCAGTCCTTCTTCCAGTACTGAAATACCACATTTTAATCCAACTGTACAGTGTATAATATATTCTGAACCAGAAACACACCAAATGTACCTTTTGAAATACTACACTTGTGTTATAAACATCCTATCTGACAGCAACATCATATTAATGCTCAAAAGCACCTGTCTCTGGAGACACCCTCACAGGGCATTTTATAAGCATTCCTGTTATAAATGTATAAATATTTATTGTTTCATTTATAAATAAAAAGTATTTGTATAGTTTATAAACATCACACAGTCAATTTTCATCCCATGGAGATTATATTCAAAGGAGGATTGCTTAATGCTTCTCTAAAAAAGCAACCTTTTTCTTACTAGTTTGCCATTTCACATCAACATTTAAAATTGATCACACAAAATTCTAATAATGATGCTATGAGTGTTTAAATTACATCCAGAAGTGAATGAATTATGGGTAACACAAAAAAAAAATCCAACCATCTGCAGGGTGTTTAGAAGAAAACCATCAGATTGAAATAAAGATCTCTCTTCCATATTAAAAATGAGGAGATCAGGCCTGAGATGAGCAAGTACTCTGAAACACTGCATTTTGCTGTTAGTTTCTCTGCTTTATGTTCTCTGGCACCATCCAGGAGGTCCCACTGGTAGCAGGTAGTGCTTTAAATGGAAGGAATATTTATATAACTTCCCTTTGCTGCTATACAACTCTGATGCTTGTGAACAACTCATTTTAGCCCCTTGCTAGAATCATCCATCACCTAATTTGAAGTTTATTGCCTACCTAGGTGCTCACTTTCCTCTACTCTGAGTACTCTGAGTTTATTATTCTTGACTGACCAACAGTCAGTTTGATAACAGTTACCTTTTAGTTCATTTTAGTGTTAAGACAGAGTAATAAGAACTCAGTACACTAATAGAAAGGCTCCAATATTTGGAAAAAAAAAATTCACTTTTGTAGCATTTTGCAATGGTCCATATTGCTTTTAAACGTTCTTAAAGAAATGTAGAAGTGTTCTCATCTTTTTCATTAAAAAATCTGAAGGGAATTACGTACAAAAAAAATTGTATAGGCAGGAAATTATTTCTTATTTTGTGGAAATGTTCTATTTAAAAATGTTTCTCAGAAGAACAAAACCAATAGGTTTCAGAAAATGAGGCCCCAGACCAGAAGCATCTACTATACACAAGAGCATCCAACCCTCCCCTGGCAGAAGAGATGCACCTGTAAAGGTTGTTTTACCTTTCTCCAAACAAGGACCTGAAACTCAGCAGGGAGCTTTAACACACAGAAGTATTTGCTATTACAGACTGAGCCTTTCTATATCTTTGGTGGAATCCCTCTCTTTCTATAAATGAAGAAAAGTTCACTGAAGCAAGGACTTGAGTCTCACCTCAAAAGGTCTAGCAAGTGGGCTTTAGCTGAAGTGTCTTTCTCTTTCCCTTGCTTGTCTTGATGGAAATGTCACCATGCAGACTAGTATCTATTGTTTATTGAATCCCACAATACTTTGTAATTTCTAGCAAATTTTATCTTCCAAAAAAACTATTTGAAATTTTGGACTAGATGATGATGCAAATATTTATCAATGTGTATTAATACTTGTGATCACACCTAAGTTTTAATACCACTAAAGATATTTGAAGGCCACCTCTAAGCTGTTAATGACATTTTATTTCTGCTGTTTCTAGAACCCTGATGCATGTTTGCAGTCTTGAAAATTTCTTTTGTAACTACAGATGGTATGTGTAAGAAGGAGAGTTGTATCTGAAGTAATTTCTGAGGTAAAATTTAGCTGCTTTTAAAAGCACATCAATTTCCAAGCCTTAATGCTGCATTAATGTAGTTTTTGGCATACAATAAAGAATGACTTACCAGGTAAAAAGAGCTCTCTGAAGCTGGCATCCATTAATCTTTCAAAATCTGGAGTAAGATTATCCTCTATTGCATAACAGTGGAAGCTGTGAGGAAAGTTCAAGAATTTTCCTCAGTCTTCAACAGGTGTTTCTTGAAGGATGTTTATGCTATCTTTTTGAGGCCTCACGTTACTTTCTGACTTTCTATGTGTTTTTCTTTTCTTTTTTTTAAATTTTGATGTTAAAAAATTAACATGGATCCAGGAAGGAGAACTCTTCAGTGAACTCCAATTACAGGACAGTCAATTTTGTTTTGTCAAAAGCTACTTTTTTTGTTTGTTGTTTTTAGCATGGTGACTATCACAGCTTGTGTAACTCTACAATTTTCAGATGAATTTTCATATGGAACATGCTATAGTGTTTCACACACTCTTGATCTGGGCCACTGGTTGGACAAAGTACTACAGATGACCAGATTTCTAGAAGGCACAAATTTTCCCATTCCAAGCACTGTAAAAAACACGTGCATGTGGAACAGCCAGAAGCAATATGACAGCATAAGCTGCTCAATCTTTTACTGGAGAGGAGGGCAGGACAAAAGGAAGGAGGAGATGAGGGAACTTTCAGCTTGTTTAAATCTCTAAGTCAGCCACCAAAGAGCTGCACAATTGCCACTGCCAGTACAAAGAAGAGAAGTAATTACCTGGGGGAAACTCACTGAAGGATATTAATAGCTGCTGTATTAATTCATATTGCAACAATTCCAATTTACAACAATATAAGCTAACTTTATGCATATTTAAATGTAGGTATTCAATTCCAAGTTTTTTGCCAACAGTGACTAATGATGAAACAATTTTTTATCTTTAATGTTTCACAGCACTCCTGAGGACTCTGAACAGCAAAAAAAATCCACTTGAAGAATAAGCTGTTTATAATTCCAAAACTTTCCTGTTTCCCAGTCGATTCTGCAAACATTTAGTCCCAAGAGCTACAGAGACAGCATATATCAGCTTGCTTTTTAAATATTCATTTTATGAACTATATTGCACACAACTACTACCTTGACCAGCCAACAACTTACTTCTGTCACCATGAAATTTTCGACATGTTTTTACAGCAACAAAAACATCTTCCTTATTCACTGGCTCTCCCTATATGAACAGAACAAAAATTAATCTTTTAAGTGCAGGCTGTGCCTGTAGTACTTTATAGGATATGTATGTCCATACATATAATAAAACAGGAAATACCTTTTCATTGTATGGCTTATCAAGCAGAATAGTGTTCTAGTGATACACCAGGAAGTATATTTTTATCTCTTGAAAAAAAAGGTATTGGTTGTTTCAAATTCCTGAAATAACAGTATTGAAATATACTTTCCAATGATGCAGTAGTCTAACATGAACTAAAACACCTATCATTAGGAAAAGACCATGAGTAGAAGAACTTGTTGAACTAAGAATGATTCATCTGAAAAAGAATGTATTCCTAATTTCTTTGAAATCAGTGACTATGAGAACATAAGTTGTATCACACTTGGAAAAACCAGCTTAAATGCTACACACTAGAAATCTTTGAATTCCTCAACTGTAATAAACCATTTGACCACTTTGATTTGTTATCCTTTTTGGCACCAAGAATTTTGCTCTCCTGGAAGCATGGAACACTTTTTGGCCTCTAGCTACACTTAACTCATAAAACAATAAATGTATTCTCTTAGAGGTGAAAGAGATGGGTTGTACTTTAAGGCACCAAATACTACATTATACTTTATCTTTAGCCTCTAAAACAAGTTTTAGATTCCCATCTGTGGGTAAAAAAATAAAAGATCATCTATACTTCAGTATCTCACTGTGTAAGGAGTGTAAGGATAAATAATTTATAGATTGTGTGCCAACCAAACATTGTGGTAGAAAGACTCATTAAAGCATATGCAATACTAGTTGCCAGGAATTTTCCTGTACCACAGAAGCCTGAAAGCATATCCAAAATACATCCTAGATAAATGCCAGAACAAACTATTTTGTTGAGTTTTTTTTAGCTTACTGAAAAATATTTTCTCAAGTTTTGAGATTTTTGAACTCAAGTATTATACATTTTAGTAAGAGTCATACTTTTACTAAGCAAATGGTATTTAAAATATTGTACTTACACAAAGTGGCAGAAAATTACTGAATGTTGTTGCACAGTGATCAACCTTATATGAGTTCACATCGTCTGTACAGAACTCAGGCACTGGAGTAAGATGTGGTCCTTCCCCTTTCTGCCAAATGTACAGGGCAATCTACCAAAATTGGAAACATTTATATCAGTAATTAAACTAGATAAAAAAATTTCAGGGCATACAAAGAAACCACATTACAGGACAAACTTTAAAGCAAAAGTGAAGATCATGGGATGGTGTAGCAGATTTGTCCCTTAGTTCATTAACTAATTCCTCCAAATTCTGCTGGTGGCACCATGCTCAGAGCCAGGAATTGGTTGCTGGCTCTTCCTGTTCCTTCCCTCATCATTCCCTGCGACTGGAAGGACAGAGAACAGTACTTAAGCTCCTGGGTCCTTTAACCAATTGACCCTGTATTAGTTCAGAATTCAGCTATTCAGAATTAATGTCTATCACATAAACCAACAAAGAAGCAATGCTCCTAGACCACAAAGAATATTTGACAATTGAAACTTATCGTGAATTATTTACAAAAATTCACAATGTGCTAAAACTTCCCACTGAAAAATGAAATTTTTAATAGAAAGCCTTAGAATGGTGTAAGGCTATTTTATTTCAGAAGCGAGGTTAGAGTGCCATTTTGGGTTGTAACACAGGATGACACAGGGTTTCTAAAGCAATGGAAACAGATTTACAATGAAAAGACAAAAACAGTCTAAATCCTAGTTCAAATCTAAAGTTAGATGTAAAAAAATTCCATTTTTCAATTCCATCTTTGAATAGGCATCAGGGAATATGCTGCATATTGTACAGTTACAGAAAGCCCAAGCAACAACCTACAAATGAGCAGCAGCACAACAAAAACACTCTATCACATCTGCAAGATGTGGAAGTGATATAAATGTTATGGATATAAGAAATAGGGACTTGGAAAGTAATAGGGTAACACAAACAAAAAAGGAATAATAAAAAGGATGCAAAGCACAATAAAATATCAAGACTGCAGGCATATGTTATTAGGACTGTCAAACTAAAATATTTCTTATAAACTTAAACATTACA
This sequence comes from Daphoenositta chrysoptera, assembly GCA_013397915.1. Classification (NCBI taxonomy): domain Eukaryota; kingdom Metazoa; phylum Chordata; class Aves; order Passeriformes; genus Daphoenositta; species Daphoenositta chrysoptera. Next base: position 1,129,317 of record VZRO01005538.1, on the reverse strand, counting down.
CACAATCATTAAAAACAACAGATTATATTCTTTGATTTGTTGTCAATCTTGGTTCACAAAAGAAGAGCATAGACATAAAAATTATTTAAGATGGAGAAGATGGTGATTTATTAAACAAACGAGAGGGAATGAAACTCTCTAGGGAGACATGAGACTGTGCAGAAAGTGTAACTACAGGGCTGAAGTGGGTTATCAATGGCAATAAATTTGAAATTAAACATATGCAAAGTCCTGCTAACAGAATAATAAGTGGATGGAAGTAATTTTGTTGGTTGAGTGATCAATTGGGTTTTTTTACTAAGCAATCTGTGGCACATAAAAGGAATGTCTCTTAATGATCTTTTTTTATGACATTATGTTTAGAGACTTTGTTATTGCTGAGATAGACTGGAATACTGGGAATGTATGAAAGATTTTTTTCTTTAAAAAAAAAAATAAAAGAAAATTACATTGTGAAGCCCAAAGTCTTGCATTGAGAAAAACTAACAAGAGGAAAAAAACAGCTTCTTGTTGTGTTTCTCACAGCAAAATGAAAGCTGAGATGGATCCAATTGTTTTTGAGAAATAACATCAGTCAAGGAGGGGAAACTTCGTGAAAGAATGGTTTTGCACAAAACCAAATTAGTTTAAATATGCTACAAATCTATACTGTAGATTTATGTTGTAAATGAGGAGGTTTATGAACATTAAAAGATCTGAACAAGCAGCAGTAGTTTTATGTAAAGTTTTTGCGTTTTTTTTCCTGGACCAGAACAGTTTATAGATGACTTTCAGGAATATTAAAATAATTAAAACTACTTCGGTATCACTTATAATTTCAGGCCAAAATCTTAAGCTTGTTCTTCCTTCCTCCTCCTTCTCCTTACTTATTCTTATTCTTAATCATATTCTTATTTCAGGACAGAAGCTTATTCCAGATTCATCCCCCTTTTCCACCCCTGGTTCAGAAATCCACTTTGGTGACACTACAAGACCCTGGACAGCACAAACATTTTAAATGCAGAAAAAATAAAAAGGCTTCCAAAAATTGTACTGAGAGACTTTTTCAGAGCCTCCTTCTCCCGTTCCTTTCAGTCAGTTCACTTACTCTGTGAAACACCTTCTGCCTACCTTTTGAAATGGTTGCATACCAGAGACAAAACAAAGTCTTTCCAGACTTCCATGCTGCAAGTTGCAGCACTGATTGTTCACACAAAGGTAAGTTCCTCAGAGCATTTAATGCAAACCCCATCATATTTAGCTCTGAGGGTGTGATTCAGAAAGCAATGAGGCTGGCTAGTATCGAGATACTGCTCACTTCAGCTTATGCTTCACAAATTGGAAGTCTCTGTCCTTCCTTAAAGAGCAATCCTTAGAAGATATCTTAATGTTCAGAACCACGTATGCATTCATGTATTAATGCAAGCTTATTAATAAATTTTTCTATGCTTAAAATATAGTTTTAAAGTATTACAATATTCTAAAGGAAGGAAAAGAAATCTAACATGCCATTGCAGTCAAACTTTTTAGCAATGTTTAAGAATAATCTCCTATTTCCATTATGATTTAACAGGATTCAAATATGCAACTTTGTGACAATTTTTTCTTTCATCACACCACTGCTTACCTCATGTTTTAAATCTATTGTAAAGTCTGACTTCAGTGGTTCGCTCTTCAATTTCTTTGCAAGCCTATACAATTAGAGATGAATAAATTTAATCAAACATATTAAAAAAATCAATCACTAGTGCATGCAGGAAAGTGTGGCTGGTATTACTGACCATCTTATACGGGTAAAAATAATAAATCACATTTCTGTATTTACTGCCTCAAGAAGCAACTTATATTTATCATATAAATCTTTTTTTTTTTTAAATCTGAGCAGTGTCATGATGTTAATATCAATTTTCAGCACACACATTTTGATACACTCTTCCTGCCCAAAAAGATCGTTCTCATCTGAAGTAGATGGAGAATTTGGCATAACATTTTCAACAGATTAAAAGTAGCAGTGCATTTGAAGCTCAGTATTGATCAGCATCTCAAACTGCAGACAATATTCTCTTTTTGTGTATTGCAAAGCACAGTATTTAGACAGTTTCAATTTATGAAAACATCAATCCTTGCTACAGTAAGATGCATCTGAAATCTATGAACTTTTCAAATCTCATTTGAAAGCATCTAAATGTCTAATCTGAATTAAATATCTAGCTTGTCTGTACAGCATGAGAAACACTTCTACAGGGGAATGCCATCACTCTAAAACCAAAGAATAAAATCATTGTCTGGGTGAGAATACATTTTTAAAATTACAAGATGGTATTGAACTAGTTGAACAACTAGTACTGGACAACTATTAGCTGGTTGATGTAGGCAGGGTGAAGCAAAATAAATCACATGCACAGCAATGACACAGAACTCTATTTCTGCACTCTTGTCTACTAGTGAAATCTGAAGTGAAATCTGAATAATTAGGCTTGGAATGTGTAGAATAATGGAGAACAAACAGGAAGTGATTAAAAATTCAATTCTTACTTGTTAACAAGTGGAATACTAAGTGCCCAACCAGCAGCAAAATCAGGAAATTTAAAGACTCTAGGATTTTCAGCAAAGGCGTAATGGTGAATTATTGTAGATTCTTCATCATATAATGCTTTACCTAAAAACCACTCCTGTAAAGGAATATAGGAAACAATTTTGTTCAGCTACAGCATCCTTTAAGTGAAGATGACGACTGCATTCATGCTGAATAAAGCAAACCTGAAAACAAAAACAAGGGAAGTATATTGTTCACAGTAAATTATCTGGACAAAAATTGTACTTGGTAAGAAATGAAACTAAAGGCAGTTCTCTGAAATCAAACACAGGCTGCATTTTGAAACTCCAGAATATGCCCTGGACTCCACTTGTTCAAAGAACACTGAATCCCAGAGTCATAGAATGGCTGAGGCCAGAAGAGGCCTCTTCAGATTTTCTAGTCCAATTCCCCTGCTCAAGTAGGAGCACCCAAAGCAGGTTGCCCAGGGCTCTGTCCATTCATGTTTTGAATACATTCCACAATTTCTCTGGGCAACCTGTTCCAGTGTTTGACTTCCCAAACTGACTGCTCTCTAGACAAGAAGTTCAAAAGCATCGTATTCAGGAACTTCATACATACCAGTTTTGAATTTCCACCCATCTGGCCTCTTCTACACTAGGGAACTCAAAAAGAGGTTTCAGCTGTCACACCCTCACTGTCTTACTACAACATTTTACAAGTTCTTAGGATTCCCAAAAACAAATTGTTCTTAAGACAGATCTTTTATGCCTTTTAGGTATCAACAGCTACTAAGTCATTGCTGGCCATCCACTTGGGTTATTCATTCTGGACGTCTCTGGGGCTGTAGTCTACCACCCTGTAAGGATGACAGGAAGGGGAGTGGCACATACAGTTTGGTTTAACCTTGCTGCCATCTTCCACTATGAAAGCACAGTTTGAATCAACCTGCTGTTGGAACACAGAATCACAGAAAGGCTGAAATTGGAAGGGACCTCTGGGGAGCACCTGGCCTAACTTCCCCTGCTCAGGCAGGTCCAGCTACAAAGCAGGATGCTCAGGACCGTGTCCTAATGGCTCGTGAATTATCTCTAAGGATGGAGACTTCACAACCTCTCTGGGCCAGTGCTCATTCATCTGCACAATAAAAAAGTGTTGCCTGATGTTCAGGTATAATTCACCTTGCCTGAATTCTAATAATTATAATTCTGAGTGCTTGCCTTGGGGTCTTTATCTAAATAAGACATTCCTCACTGTTTTTTAGTTTTACTGCAGTCAGTAATGTCCTTGGTTATAAACGCAGGTAATTTTCTTAACATTCCTCCACAGTCTCTTTCAATGCCTTGAAACATCTGTTTTCACTCATTTCACTCATTACATCCAATACTACACTTGGATCCGTCTCAACATTTCTGTTACTAATCTCTACATATCCACATTGAAAAGCTGCAGATTCATCAACAATTCACATCACCATTGCAGACCTCTTAATGAGATAAATGTATACCAACTTTTGATTATGCAGGCTGCTGAGACTTTAAAATGAATAATGAATGAGATCATTCTGATATAACTCACCTTAATTTTGGGCCTGATGGACTACTACTGTATACGAGGAACCAGGTATGGACTGTTACATTCAGATGACAATTACTATGTACAAAAGCAAAATGCTTTGTTTTCCTTTTATTGCAGGTTGGAACGTAATTCGTTATTGTATTAGAATCTATGTGTAATGCAAAGGAGAGACTAAAACTGGCAAAAGGGCAGCATCTAGAACAAAAATGTTCATGTTTCTATTCTGACAATATCAATTACAAGTAGGTGTTTCTGAAACAGAAAAAGAAAAGGATATTCCAAAGGTCTGAATAGATTCAGTCCTCCATTTTGAAGACCAAGTGTTTTAAAAGGTAAGACCTCTGAATTGTTACTACTGTAACCATTTTAGAAAAGAATTGTGAGAAAACACCACAAGGCCATCTGCCAAAAAAAGAAGTAAATATGCTAAAGTGAGTCCTGAAGCAGAATTATAATAAAGAAGCAAAACATATTTCACACAGGAGATTTTGGCTTCTTTTATTACAGGCAAAGGACTGACACCAAGGTGATTTTTTTTCTGAAATTTGAAAATTCTAAATATTAACACCTTTCATGTCAGTTGCATTGTCAAATTTGCTTTGCTCCTTGGTGACTGTACTTCTATTTTGTTCAGCAAGTCTTTTGGTGTTGTTTCTTTTCCAATAGGTACAGAAGATTTATCATCAAGACAGATCAGAAACAGAATGCAAGTAAAACACCCTACAATTTTTTACATCAGAGACAAACTAACATCAGGCATCTTGTCTGATGATAACCAGAATTGATAACAGACAGGATAATGGGGAGAAGGGACCACAAAACAGACTAGATTCATCTTTTTATTGATGGTACATAATTTTTCAGGCTATTCACAAAAGAAATGGTTTCTCTGCTCGATTTTAACAGTTCTTCAACAGCTAGACAGGTGTTTGTACTGCTTCATGTTAAATACCTTGCTCTCATCCTCAGCAACAGAAATCTATCCCCGTTTTAAGGTGTTTGGACACATCTTTCCCAACATTTGGCAAAACACACTCCATCACATTAAAAGAAAAAATAAAATATCTCAATTTTTATTTCACCTTAGACTTGTCAAATCTTCTGAGTGTTTCTAGAAGTTTTACAACTTGTATTCTTGTATCTTCTTCACAGAAGAAAATCCATGACGAGTTCCTACCATAGGTAACAGAGAAGCTAAAAAAAGAAATAAAAAATTTACTGGTAAGGTGACTTATGAACAAAATGGCAAATTCAAGACACATTTCCCAAATATAAATAGTTTGCCATCAATTCTTCATTTACACAGAGGCAGAAAATTTCATTGCTGATTTAGAATTACACATCAAAGGACTACAGTGAATAGATAAAGATACTGACTCTGTTGCTACCTATTTATAAAGCACTAGTTATTCCAGAAAGAAGGGAACAGAGATACATGTACAGGTCTAATAGCCACCTATGAATTCAGACATCCATAGACAGCAGTTTAAGTTACCTTTACCTTCTTTCAAGGGGCCCCACCATTGGCCATGTGACAGCACTGCAGCCACTTTCAGAAAGCCTAATGAGAGCTTTTCTCACAGCTCTTGGACACTGATCATCCCCAACCTAAGAACTTCATTAGCTTTTCCAGTACAGTGAAACTGTACAGACTGAAAGGATTCCTCAAAGATAGCAATAATCTCAATGCAGGATTCCTGGCTCCTTCAGAAAAAAGTCATTCCTTGTTTCTCTGCTCCTCCCACCTTAATTCTTCCACTGCTTATCAAAACAAAGCCATATTAATTAATAACATCCTAATGGAAAAAACCTACAACTTTATTTGTCCAGTTTCTGCTGCATGGCTTTTACATTGATTCAATTTAACAAATCATCTGAGGAGAGGGATAAGAAAACTAGTACCTATAAACATTACAGTCTGCTTTCTCCACAGCACTTTCTACTGATAAAATCAGCAATGAAAAGAAAAAGCAGAAATGTAAGTCAGCAGAAGTAAGTAAAAAAGGTTGATTGGATCATTTATGTTTTAGGGAATGATGTTGCCTAAAAAGAACCCCAAAAACCAAAACTCACTCGAAAAGCCAAACCCATTGTCTGAGAAATACTTAAGCTAGAAAATGTGTTACCTGCCTCTGCAGGTATTGCAATAACATGCTAGAAGCACCAGATGGTTGCCCGGTGTTAAACTAGTTCAGTCTTTTTTCATCTGGGACAAGTTATTGTGCATGTTTGGGCTGGGGTAAAATTAATTTTCTTTACAGTATCATGACAGTCATCTTCCTGCTGAGCTACCTTTCCTCTGTGTCTTGCAACAGTATTTGATTATTCACTACTTTCTGCTTAAGACACTTAATCTGCTATACTACAGTAGCCAGAAGAACTCATCATTCATCCTTTCAGTTCATAAAAGCATGTACTTGGTGCATAGTCAACACTGAAATCCAGGCAACTCTTTGCCATCAAGCCAAGCAAACAAGACACAATCAATTTGGAAAAACACTTCCTAGCTGACCCCTCTAAAACTTGCCAAACAAGTACAGAAAGGGTATCAGATACACCTCATGTTTTTAAATATGTTACAGTACTTAACGTCCAGTGAAGACTGCAGGCTTTTCTCTCACACGTTAGTGCTCAGTTAGAACTTCAAGACAGAAATGTCTGGATTTACATGATGGCAGGTGGGTGAAGGGCAAAGGGGAAACACAAGAATGACCCCTACAAAAAGAATTACTGCATCTTGTGAATACAGCACACGCAAGTTCACAAAAACAACAATCAGCTCATCTAGCTATTGATGGACAAGTAGAATGATTCCCTAGGCTAAGTACTTAAGGTCTCCAAGAGAGTTTTATGGAGATCTCAGAGCACAAAAGTTTGGAGTTCAGACTGCAAGGAGCCATTGGAGATACCCAGCTAAGATCCTGTTTTGGATAATTTTTTGAGAAGGGATTTCTTGTCTGCTGAATGAACATGTTTACTGAGAAGAAATGTGGCAGGTGTTCTGGGCACAGTAAAGATACTGTGTCATAAGACATCCACTGATTCTATCTTCTGAAATGACGTATTTTGTCCAACTTAACGTGTGCACAAGAACCAAAAATTAAGAATTTCCGTAACTGCCTAGAGACCTCCTTAAAAATGCTGACAACTACAGCACTGAGAAAAGCTATTTTTCTGATACAGATGCATCTTATACCATAATTAAAAGCATCATCAGCTGCTGCAGAATGGGCCGAACTCCCTTCTTCCTCTCTTGTCCATTGAAAAAAACAAAACAATAAAAGCTTTAAAAACATCAACATGCTTCTAAACTGCTCCATGACTTCATTCACAAAAGTACGAAGTGAAACAGTACACATAAGGAAACTCATATTCCAGAAATCTCAAGATGGAAATCCTCTACTTAAGATTCGTCTTCTGATTTCTAAAGAATTTTCTTCTGCTTTCTCACACAAATGAGCATTTGTATTTTTTCTTTTAGTTTTGCTATCTTGTAAGAGCTGTATCTGTAAACCCTGTCACCAAGACATAAATAATTAAGAAGAGGAACCACAAGGTCATTGAAACAGGAGCTAAGCAGGGAAAAAATAAAGATGATTGATAGTTGGAACATCATCTTCCAGTTTTTCAATTTACTTCAAATCTCTTTTGCTATTTTTCACAGTTTACATATATCTCAAAGACAGCCACTACACAAACACTATTTTCATTTTTCTACGCATAAAGCAATGGAAAGCAGAAGGTAAAATATCCTGTCCTGCAACCATTCTGATATAAAAACCTCACCCTGAGTAAGTCTAATATATCACATTAACTAAATTAAACTTCAAGAGGCTGCAGATTTCAAAAGCAAGCTTCAGGCAAAAGGTAGTCTTCAGTATCATGGAGCTCCAGGATTTTCTGAAACAAAATCATTGTTTCCTGACAGTTTCCAAGATACTACCACTACTACCATATAAATGCAGCATGTCTTCCTTGCAGTCATCTGCATCAGCTAAGAAGAAAAGGTATTTAAGACTACCTGTCTTTTCTGATCATACTAGTATGAAAATTGGCCATACAAGCATCTAAAAAGACGCTGAAACCTACAACTTCTCACCACAGAGACATACCACCTCTTACAAATAATAAAAGCAATAAAAACCTCAAACAGGTATTATGATCTATTTAAAAGAAAAAAAAATTTACTCCATTCAGTCAAGTAATCTGAAAGATCAAAATTTCTGTAATACCTCACACCTTGCACTATAAGAACTGGGGAACAAATAGAAAAATACACATTTAAATAAGCTGTTTCTTTAGACTAGTTTACTTCCCTAGTAATTTTTAAATGCACAGTGATTTGAGGGGGGTAGTTGCTCAGTTAAATTCTATTATTAGTGTTCTATTACTGAAAATAGGTTTCTCTGATTTAATTAAGTTTATCAGAAAATTGTTTTGTAAAACAAAAAAAAGTACACTAAGAAAGTTAAAGGTTGCAACTCTTATTAAAGAAATGATTCTGAAAAAAGAAGTAACTAATATATATATTCTTGGTTACAAAAACTTCTGAAAATAACTGGCATTCATTACACTTACTCTCTCATTAATGGCAATATTGTCCATGCACCTTCATGCCTGTTGATCTGATGAATAAGCAGAACTGTAGGCAATTCCTTCAAGAAAAATAAAAATATTCCCATTAAATTTGAGTTATATGTACTTTCTTCCTAAATATCAATTAATCTTAAAAAAATTATTCTGGAACAACTACTTAGTTTTCATTGGTTTTGACTGGCAAGTAGCACTGAAGAATAGATGACTTAGGATGGTATGAAACAAGGTGACCTGCAATTTAGGGATAGTGCTTCTTCCAACTCATAATTTCTTAATTGTCTTTTAGTTTTAAAGCTAACAGGTTTCAGTTAAATGCTTTGCATAAGAACCCATGTAATCAATATATCATAGTAATCTCCTTGTCATACCATAAAATCCCATACTGTAAAGAAATGCTTATAAATAATGTAGGATATTCTACAAAGGCTTCCAAATTGGACAATCATGTTACACACAGCTTAAGTGAGGGTCCTAACACTCTTTCCTTTGAGCGGAGCTTTGACCTGTCACAGTAACATAATGACAAAAATCCATGGATTTACATAAAAATCAAAATAAGGAGCTAGCATTTTTTTCCTCCTGAATGATCAAAGAAGCTTTAATACAAAGAAAAATATTTCTCATGAATTCCTTTGCTCTTTTGTTACTTGAAACCTCTTTGATGTGGCAGATCCCAATGTCCAGCAGATAAGCTACCATTCTGGGGTAGTTTCCAAAAAACCACCATTTAAACACGGCCTTCTGATAAAGCAAACTGCACAATTTGCAATACATGCGAAAAGCTGGACACAGATACATCCCTTAATACACACAGAGTATGTGCTCCATCAGCGAGTCCAATCCTCCACTGCAGCATCATTCTGCCTGGGTGTGACACCAGCTAAGGAGAAGGGAGAGGCTCCCTGCTCACCTGGCAGTCTGACAGGGGCTCACTGCCCACGGGAGGATGGGACTCACCACAGGATTCAAGGGAAGAACAGCACTTTGGGTTGGCACAAAACTTCACAGGAGAGATGCTTAGGAAAGAGCAAAAGGTCAGGAAAGGAGGGATCATGGTGGGTGGTTTAAGCCCAGCTGGAAATTAAGCACCACACAGCTGCTCACTCTATGCCCCTCTTTCCCTATCCTAGCTGAAACCAGGCCAAGGAGGAAAAACCATTGGGAAGTACAGGGAAAAAAAGGGAGTTGGTCACTTGTAACAAACTGCTGGTCAGGACAATTGTCTGGCCATGCCTTGCACCCATCACTGCAGTCTGTCCTGTCTTCTCCCTAAATCCCATTTCTAACTCCTGGGCAGGAGGCTTTGTGTGTCTGTATTTGGAGATGTGTGTTCCCACAGCCAGAGAGAGGACCATGAGTCGTAGGGGTGCGCCTGTCTCTCCAGGCCCTAATCCTTTTCCACTTACACCTTGAACATGCCAAATATTCCTGCTTGATGAACGCTTTTCGTGAAGGATGCCACTAACATAAAATTCACATGGTAAACACAAAAATAATTTATTTTCTAAGAAAAGCCCTAAGATGAAGTTTACACTATTTGCTGACTCTGTCAAGTTTACTTGAAACCCTTTTTAAGGGCAGTTAAGCACAGCACCTAAAAATACATAAAACCTCCAAATTTCATACACTAAAGGAAACATCTCTACTGCTCTAGGGAATAATTGTGTCTCTTAGGAGTGCATTAACCTTACACAAAAATAAGGATTTATGCTATTTGAATAACCAAAATTGAAAAGAAACAATGCCAAACTCTAATTTGGAACAGTATATTCACCTGCATCTCAAAAATCAGCATTTCTGATTTATGGTTCCAGTTCAAGCCAATCTAACAACTATGTTTCTGCTTGTTTTCTATTTACTGAAAAACCAAAAGTGCAGAGTTTTTTTGTGGAAGTGGCATATCTTTGTCATAGTATGCTCAACATCTTGTATTTCACTAAAATGTGAAAATGGTAACATTTACTTTGGTATAGTTTTATTTTTATTGCTTTTATTTACTTCATTTATATGGTTATTTTTATTTTTGGTATAAGTTTATGGTAAAACCATAAAATTATGTTTACTTATGGGATTGCAGATAGGAAGATAAAAGGGCAGACTTCTGTGTTTACAAGAACATTTATTTTTACAAGCATATGAAACCTGCATTTACGCTGGTATTTGCAGGCAGCCACGTATTTCAAATACAATAGGATCCAGACAAAGAAAAAAGTAGTTAATAATAATATACTCAGTGTCTCTGTCACATTGAAGGTTGAAACTGGATTAATTTTAGATAAAAACAGCATTTGCCAATGCAAAAGCTACAAAGTAAGTTACATATTCTAAGCAGCTGCACCACATATTCAGTTATCTCCTCTTTAACAAAAAACCCCAGCTATTTCCTTTGTGCAGAGCAAAGGAGTGACGATAAAGAAAAAGCACTCTCTCTTGAGCTAATCCAATACTTTTACACGGTATCTTTTCTCTTTGACATTCTCATAAACCTGCTCTCTTTCTCTACCCAACTTTCCCTAAAACATAAAAATACATGTCCTGCATGATCCTTTCCTTCCACTCACCTCTAAACATGCATCAATTCTAATTTAATAAATAATTTAAAACACACGGTACAGGTAAAACAGCCTCTTTCAAAACCACAGGAGGATCTCTGTTGCTTTTCCTGTCTCATTTCATGTATTTTCACTCTGAACCTAGTGGAACTGGGCTGACCTATTCATTTTATTTATTCTATCTTCAGTACAAGGAATGAAAAAAAAAAAGCAAAATGTACCTGGTGTCAGCTTTGAGGAGTGGAAGGGCACATGCAGTCCAGGTAATGATGTGTAACTTACACACTGTGTCTGTCTGTCTCATAAAACTCTCCTACAAATGCATCCATGGCCTGTACTGCATTCACTGGTTATTCTAGGTTCAAGCTATTATTTCCACAGTTACAAAACACGTGTGCTTTCACACATATCAATATTTTACATATGACACAGGTAAAGTATCTTATAATCTAAATAAAATAATTTAATCACTTTTTGAAGACTGAGAAACTATCCTCCCCACTTTCACAACTGAGCTGACTTTTAAAGGGCAGAACCAAAAAATGGAATTCCTTGTGGTCAGAAATACTGTATGAGACATTTTTACTCCACATACCACCTACTCTATCAGCATAGTGAGATCAGCAATACCTGCCACAGATTAAAACTGCAAACTCTACACAAACAAAAAACTAAGTGTGAATAAAGGGGTTAGATCCACATTTTCAAACCAATTCTAAAGACACAGCTTCACACAGCCTAATTTGTACCTTAAAATCATTTAGTATTTTTTATGCAAGTTGAAGTATGAAGATGCTAGCAACACAATCAATTTCACAACAAATTATTGAGAGAATTCTGGTTCTTGAGTCTAAATATTGAAAGTTCTCTTCATTAACATGAAAAAAACTTGGAGGAATACCATATCCAATAACGAAAAGGCAATACAGAATAAAAGAATTAAGAACTGAGTGAATTGTTAACCTGAAACAAGTATCTGTCTTCCTTCTGCACAACATGCAATTTCGTATTAATCTACCAAATCCTATATAAGAAATATGCAATTTATAGAGAACAAAACTGTACACTGTAAAAACAAAGAAAATTTCTAAGGTTTCATATACTACAAGGCCAAAATGGGCTTCTGTATGCACCCAGGGTAGCAGAGATCACCACCAGCTAAAATTTGATTTCCAGGCTAGGTCACATCCTCTATGACCCTCTGGCAGAATTTTGCTTTGTGTTCCTACAAAATAGTTCACTGAATTTCATCTAAGCATAACCAAACCTTGCCCCAAGTGTACTGTTTTGTGAGAACATGCTTTATTAGAACACAATTCAAACTAGATCTTGCTCAGAACTATTAATTGTATGTCCTATGTGACACGATTTTGCAAGTATGACATAGATAAGGAACTGCGGTGCAACGCAAAACATGACAGTAATGTGTTCATTGTTATATTACTGAGTCACCTGAGCAGAGCAAAAAGCAATCTTGTAATACACTAGAGAAAAATTAAGTAGTGTATAGGAATTTGCTCCTAATGAGTCCAGTTTGCTGGTATCTGCAGGTGTCTTGCATACATCCCTGTGCTTTGTGAGCTTAAACTGCCTCATGAAGCCCAGAGACGGGGGGCAGCAGTGGGGATCTGAAACCCTGAGCATTGCTGCTGAACTGCACAGCTCCAGAATTAGAAATGTTTTCTTATCTCTACATACCCTACAAGCACGTAACAACATTTTCCCTACTCTCTTTATCTTCTTTTCAGTAATCAATCCTAAGACACATTCAGAGCTAGCCTACCTTCTCAGCCTTCCCTTGGGAGGTTAAATAAGCCAAGCTCTTACAGTCATCTGTTACGAATACTTTGACAAAGTAGAGCTGTGGAATACATACTGAAGTCTCCCTACAGCTTTATTTTCACAAACATGCCAATTCTGTCGGCATCCTGAAGGATTTCTAAAAGAAAGTAATAGCAACAGTAAAAGAAAGTGGTAGCAAATCTACCTCTAAGCCCAGTGGGTCAGACAATTTGCTGGGAATTGCCAGCTTCAAACATTACACCAAACACCACATCTTTTCTATATTCTAACAATTTGCTTGAATATTGAAAATTACAACACACATTCCAAATATTTTTCATGTGTTAAAGACAGAAGTATCAATTTTATCAGAGCCTCGTGTCCAAGAATTCAGGACAAAGTATTATTTCAATAATCCCATTAAAATAAAACCCGTGGATGATTTAAAGTACTATTTTACAATAGACCTGTAAAAGAATTTTGCTTCTGTTTAACATATCAGCTATTTAGGAGCTTCTCCAAAGTTGTCCAGTCCTTTTAATTCCTTGCTCTATTTCTCCCTTCAGGCTGCATTCATAGAATCGTAGAATAATTTTGAGTTGGACGGAACGTTTAAAGCTCATCTAGTCCAATCTCCTCCAGTGAGCAGGGACACCTTCAACTGCATCAGGTTGCTCAGAACCCTGACCAAAATGACCTTGAATGTTTCCAGGGATGGGAGATCAACGACCTCTCTGGGCAAACTGTCAGTGTTTCACCAGCATCACTGTAAAAAATTCCTTCCTTATGTTGAGTCTGAATCTACTCTCTTTTAGTTTAAAAACGTTACCCTTTTCCTTATCATTACAGGCCCTACTAAAAAGTCCGTTCCCTTCTTTATAATCCTCCTTTAAGTACTGAAAGGTTTAATAAGGTGTAAAAAAATCCCACAACAACAAAATCCATATTCCTAATAAGGCATAGTTTCCAATAATCTTTTGCTCCTCAGGAAGTCCAAAGTAATAAAGTATTTTATGTACTATTATCCATTAGAGGGAATTTCTACTTCTGTTCTACTGTCAGAAGCCTGGTTCTTATTTTCAAAAGGAACTGGGTTTTTATAATATATTATGGGTAATTTCAGAGAGCTCAGTGAAAGGCCATGGTGTTACCCCGCTTTCACAAATCAAGAGCAAGTACTGTGTGCAAGCCTGTCATCAAATGATCTTACATTAAAGAAAATATAGAAGCACTTACCTAATTGCATGGAAAAAATAACTAGAATTTAAAGTAATTTGAAGCGCTCCTGACAGTAACTTCAGAATAGAGGCAACAATAAAAAGAAAACCCAAAACCCAAACCAAACCACCCCAAACAAAACAAAACAAACAAAAAAGAAGAGAAAGCTTTCTACTACAATACATCCTGTCTCAAAACCCTGTAATTATCAATCTAAGTTTTTCATGTAGGAAAGATGCTGGCTGTCACTGATTTCATATTTTACTTATTTTCAACAATAGTGGGAGTAAATTTCAGCAAGCATATTACCACATGGCCAATTCCTAACATGCTGCCTGAACCTCCCCCAGTTCGAAAACCAGTAGAAATTTCCAGTAAAGTTTTCTGTGATCCAGAAGTAATTCACCTGTGCTCAGTAGTAATCAGTTATTTTGATTTGCATTATGTTGATGTGACACTGCAAGATTTTCCTCAACTACTGGTTCAAATAAGTGACCTGCAGTGAACCGTCATACAAAAATTGATAAATGTGCCTACGTTTTCCATTATCAGGAGAAAAAAATGTGTTGATAATTGCCTCCAACCTTGAATAGATCATAATTAATGAGAAAACTCAAGAAATTACTAAATGAAAACAAATAAGTATTTCCCCCCCCAAATATACGTTCATCAACAAACTAATAACATACCCCACCCCTCCCACCCAATTATTAAAAAAAACATGGAATAGTTATAATTTAATCTACTGGGCTACATGTTTCAAAGACCAAAGTAAAGACTGAAATATCCAATTGGTGCTTCCTGATAGAGTTGTCAACTCTGTCTTTCAAACCTGACCTTTCAAACTGGGCAATATAAAAAAACTAACTAATTTCATGGGCAACACTGAGATATTGACATATTTCAAACTGATTATCATAATTTTAGATCTTAATACCTAGAAAAAAAGACTGGGATTTAATAAAATAATAATACAATTACTTGTATTTTAAGCCAGTCTAATATTTAGTTTGAGCAGCAGTCTGAATTTTGAAAACTAAGGCTTTGAACTTGCTAAATAAAAAAATAGCTTTGGAGGAAAAAACATATTCAATACGTAAGTTATCACAAATTTAGTTTGCATTTAATTTTCTTTTTCCTCCCCTAGGATCCTCCATCTTCCCCATTAGATATCCTGTATCTTCCCTGTTCTGTTCTTTTGAGAGTTACTGATCACCAACATCACAAATTAAATTTTATTTTGTAACAAGACAAATAAAAAGTTGTGGAAAAAATCTGGAGAAGTTTTGAGTGCTTATTATAAATGCTACCACAGATATGTATAATAAGACAGTAGCCTAGAATGACAACAATATATTGCAGTAAAGTGCCATTTGTTTGCTCTTCACTTGAGTGAATAACAAGCAGTGAGGGATACTTTCTCCACAGCTCACAGTTTACAAGAATTCTAAATAAATGCAATCATACAAAAGGCAGACATATGGTATACAGAGCATAGCTATTATTCATGAAAGCCAGTATTAAAAATGAACCACTATGATTATGTTGCCAACCGGTCTGAGTAAGATCTTCATTTAGAATGTGCTTAAGACAGGATTTTAGTACTGTAGTTGATAATATTAGTGTGTAAAGTGAGTTTTTACTTAAAAGCAAAATCTTTCTCAATCCCAACTAGTGCATAAAATCATTTCAGTTTGGATATTAGGAAAGATTTCTTCACTGGAAGAGTGGTTAAGCATTAGAACAGGCTTCCTAGGGCAGTGGTGGAGTCACCATCCCTGGAAGCGTTCAAAAAACTGAGCAAATGTGGCACTTCCTGATAAGGCATTCAGTCAAAGAGTTGATGATTTGGGGATCTTTCCCAACCTTAATGATTCTATGACTCAAACAAAGAAATTAAGCAATTTATGGGGTTCAGCTGATTCTTTTAATACCAGCAAGATTAGCAATATAAGCAGATTTTTGTTATTCACAGAAAGCCTGAAGCATCTTTCACTGACAGCACGATTGAGACAGTTGTCTCCCAAGCTAAATCAGAGTGATACGTGGGGGAACAGGTCCTTTCCCCACAACAGGCTCTGGCCAAATAAACCCAATGTACCCTTTTGAACCAGGAAAGAAGGGAAGGAACAGCAGAGCAGAAAGAAGCTTCCACAAGGCAAGAAATTTGGTGAATGTATTTCAAGTACTAGTATAGATGCTCAGGAGAACTTACAAGAACAAAACAACTGTCACCAGATAATGATTTTAATCTGATGGTTTAGTAATTCTAATTCATGTATACTTGAGCACTCTGTTCAAAGATGACTGAGCAATTTTAATATAGCCAACAGCAGTGGAGGAGGAAGCTTTATAGCAATCTCTTATTCTTTATTAAGAAGAGAAATACCTCAGTAAAATAGGTTTGTTCAAATCCTATTAAGTATGCAGAGATTGCTGCAGAAGAGGCTGAGAGAGACACTTAGCCTAAAGCACTTTAAACTTCTGAATTTCTTGTATATATTTTGCCTTGACATGACAAGACATTTCTGCGAGGTGACAGGTCCTATTTTCTGCATAAAAAAAAGCCAAGGCAGTTACCACATATTTGACTGGTAAAAGCAGCTATATAAAAATGGTATATGATGTGTAAGGCAGGGCTGAGGAGAGCCCATTCATCACTACTAAAACATTTAAAAGATCTCATTAGTGCAGAATTATCTGACTTCTACAAATTCCTTCAAATCTGCTGAGCACCCATTAGAGGAAAATGATCCTGTTCACCTTCCAGCACTACAGTGTAGGTAACTTTTACAGTTTCAACAGTTAATGAGCTAGACATCAATTCTGCTGATAATAAAGCCTAGCAATTGTCAAAAGGATGCCAGTACCTTTGCAGAATGAGAAGGAAGGGCATATTAGAAAGTCAAAGACCAAACAATTAAAACAAAAAGCCAGGAGAACAGCTGGAGGAAAGCAAAGATAAAACAAAAGTCACTCCAATGTGTAAAGCCCTGCAAGTTGACCTTGAAGAGATTCAAGACAACTCTGAAATACATTTTCAAAACTAAACAGTACACTTTTCCTGAAACAGTTTCACGAGGTTTTATTTTGAATGCACCTCACCTTTCAACAGAACAGTTTAGAAGCATTTCAGAACTTGAGCACCCAAATATTGAAGCCCCAGGAAGAGCACTTTAATATGCAATTCCTAAAAGGAATGAAGCATTATGAAGAAAAACAAAGAAAAATGACCAAGAGAATACTGATACTAGGCAATGTATGCAAGAAGAATAAGTAACTCGACATAAAACAAACATGGGTGCTAACATGGATAAAAAAGTGGAAAGAGGAACTTTACACAGTGACCACTTAAATACACACACTTATTACGGTTTTATACTGCAAGCTCTCCCCACATAATATATGTGTAGTTTTCTGGACAGATTTGGAAAATAAATGTAAATATTAAAGTGGTGGATGATGTGACAAACACAAGAATGAATAAATCATTGCAGGAAAAAAAAAAGACAGTTGTTGCTAGGAAGGAAACAAAGGGCACACTATTATTTTACACAAAAAACCAAAGGGAATCAATCTAGTAATACTAAGAAATCAAAAAGTTTAAAGCTTTTGAAGTTAAAACATACCTGTTTTAATTTTAAAAATAGGGTTGATCTTGATATGGTGGGAAACCTTGCCATAAAGACAAACTATTGTAGACAGAGATGGAGGGGCAGGTCAGAATGTAGCCCAACACTTCCCTTAGAAATAATCTGTTAAACCTTGTCAAAACTGCAAGATCAAAAAATGAATCACCTGATCAGTCTCAGCTGGAAAGTGGCTTCCACGGAATGGGAAGCCATTAGAGGAAGGAGAGAAGTAAACAGGGTTTTCATACTAGAATCCTGAATTTGAGCAAGTAACTGAAAATTGAAGCAATAGGTATATTATGGATTGCATTGCATTTATGGCAATAATTTTGAAAGGTCTCAAGCAAATTATGTCTATTTTATCTAAATATACAAACCAGTTTAAAAACAACTCAGTTGCTTTGAAAAATAATTTCTTCCACTAAATTTTATAACTACAGCACTATTAACTTCCATGTGAGCTTTACAGTAAGTTCAGACCTACTCCAAGAACCATTGGGAAATTGTAACTACAGAGCTTGTAGGTCAAGAAGAGGAATGTACGCCCATTCATTTGTAGAATATATGTATCATGGAATGAAATAAGGAGAATACAGTGAAAGAAAAACATTTTCAGAGTTGTTTCTCTCATGGCCTGACAGTATTGAAAAATTGAAAATTTCAGGTGAGATGTAGACACCAGAATACAGGGAATTCTGAATTTGTTGTATTCTGAATACAGGAAATAGTATTAAACAATTAACAGAGGACTATTTTGGAAAACAGAACTTCAGCTAGCTTCACTCCAGCATCTGAAATCAAATGTCAAAACAGAGCTAGGATGAACGTCAGGAAACATTAATTTCTCCAGAACGTCTCACTGGCAAACTAAGGCAAAAAAATATATAACTGCCTACAAATTCCCTGAAAGTAATCTCTCAGAGATGGCCAGAACCTCAGCAGGAAGAATTTGGAGACAGATCGCTTTAGGTAGGAATGTGGTGATGGCTTAACATATATGCATTAAAATTCAAGCAAACTAAGTTTACTTTTTTCCCTTCTCCAATCCCTTAACAAAGAAATCTTCCATATTATTAAAACAGTACAACGCCACCATCAGTACAGCCTAGGCAATTAAAAATAACAGGTTTTTAAAGCACATATGCCATGCCCAATGGTCACTGGCACTTTGGCAACAGACACTGTAGCCATGAACCTAACAACACTAAAAAACACTGACATGGGCACTAAGAGGCTTTTCAACACCAGAGATCAGCAGCTAAGACAGTGAATTACAGTGAATTTGTGTTGAAAGCAGAAAAACCGAACCTTGTGTAGGCATGATCTTGTAAGATAACAAAGACACTGGACTTCTGAGGCACACGCCACTGGCACAGGCCAGCGGGGTTTCTGGTCATCCTTGTTCCTGCTGCACTTCAGTAAACAGGGTTTTCCAAAATTATTTCCGATAAACAAGAGCAAAACTATAAGATGCTCCTAACATTTGTCACTTGTTTTCACATCAGTCAATTGGAAATCGGGGGACTGAAGAAAAAATGGTATTAAGAAAGTTTAATGATGATATTAACTAAAGTAAGCACTTATTCCTGAACCATAGTATATATCCATTTCCTACGCACAGTTCCACACTTTTGACTGCACTTGTTTCATTCAAACTGATGTTAATAATCACTACAGTCACAGTCCTCAAACTCACAAATGAGCAGTACTCCCCTTTATATGCAGAGCTTTTTTAAATGTGTGAGAATTCATTTCTGTGTGATGTTACAATATACACGACTTTGCTAAAAACAAAGTAAGCCCAGTAGTAAAAATACTGCAAATTAGAGTTACAACTCTTCTATACAACAGAATTCATACTTCACATCATCTATTATTCACATGGAAGTATGTGATAGTCATTTTCATTTTCTGATACTCCATGGTAACAGTTTTAAAATAGTCTTACGTTATTGGTTTGTTGTTTTGTTTTGGTGTCTTGGTTTTTTATTTTAACTCCATAATGAACTAATCTGCTATAGTTCTTCTGGTCAATAAACATGGGACTCCATTTGATCTCCAGACTTCTCAGGAAAAATTACAGTTTTTTGAATTGGCCGAGGGTGTTCAACGTAAGAACCATCAAGGACCCAAACCAAAAAACCTCCTACTCTATCAAACCAGTTTTCATAGGGAAATACACAGATTTTTTTTCTTCTAAACAGTGTCACAATCATGGGCAATTAAAAAGCGAAAACACTGACTGCATCTAAACCGGTAATTGTTCCAAAACTTTATTTTATCTGTTTTCTCATTTTAAATGTAATAGCCAAAAAGTAATCCTGATTTTGAATTTTTTAAGACAGAAAGGACATAGTCCCAAATAGTACCATTTTACACTCCCAACAGCTTCCTTATTCATATTTGGTGCTTCTTACGAAGGTTTAGTTTACAGAGGTTAAAAGTTCAGGAATCTTAGGAAATTAAGAAGATTGGTAGAAACTGTAATGAATTTTTGCTATTGTTAAATTCTAACTGAAGAGTTTTGGTAAATTTCAATAAATTGCTATGGAAAATGTTTTTAAGCAAGAAAAAAATACTGACATCTACTGGTGACCAGAATTACAGATTGATTTCACATTAAAAAAATATTTTAAGTACACCGTGAAAGAAAATAAATGGACAAATCCCTTGTAAAGATTAATGTCAGTGACTTAATCCATTTTGAAGTGAGACATATATGCTAGCTTAATGAAGTAACACAAATCTAGCAGTTGGCTTCCATGTCTCATTTTAAACCAGCAAAAAATAATGAAACCCTTGGACTAAACATCTATTGCTTGGGCCTGTAACAACAGGAGTGAACCTGATTATTCAGTCCTTTATTTCTATACAGCAGTTGTCCTTAAAAATACAAGGATTTAACTGTTTTTGCCCAAAACTAATAATTTTGTATGTATTCTTTGCAATGAAAAATGCTAACTTCAAATGTTGATATGCAGGATTGCAGAGATGATCTGCCCTCTCTCCACAATCAGCATTCTTGGCTTATATCTCACTGTGGCATTGTGAGTTGACCAAAACAATCAAGGCATACCAAATACCTGCTGACTACGCCTTTATTTTTTTTTCCTAAACACTGATGGCTTTCCCCTTTTCCCAAATTTCAGAGACGAGATTTTTGGTGGGGTTTCCATCACTGCTTCTCTTAAGATTCTAGGACTGCTGTTCAAGAGGTAACTGCTAATACTGGAAAAGCATCACCATTTTAGCACTCCCTTAAAGGCATCTCCTTAATTAGACAATAAAGTTTTTTAGAAGCCATGTCAGTTTCAGGTACAACACTGATTACAAGAAGATTTTACCTCTCCCCCATAAAATCATGCCTATATTCCTGCCTCACTGAAACCATTTGTACTTCTACTTATAGAACTTTTCATTACTCATATTCTGCAACATCAATTACAGAACTCAACTAAAATCCTTGGGTTTAACAACTGACACCATAATCCTCTCTGCACACATTGTATCTGAACACTTGTCTCAATTCTGAAGAGGACTCTGAAAGAGCAGAACTCTGCAGAACAAAGGCTGTTCACATGACTGATTTCATTAAGGGATTAAAAATTGCATTTAGAATGGATTTAATTACAACAGGTTTGATAAGCTTGGATAAATGAAGCCTGAAACATCCAGCAATCTGATTTAGGCACTTTAAGACTAATGTACATAAGTCAATTTACATCAGACTTCTTTTTCCTTTACAACAAAGAACATGGAAATGAAAAATAGGTCAAATAACCTCACATCAAGCTATTCTGCATCAGTGGATGTATGCCACTCTTTAAGTTTTCTTAATTTTATGACAGACAAAGAAAATAAAGCATTGTTTACGCACAGTGAACTTTCAATGTAAGTTTCTTAAAAACCTCTTCTCTCTAGGCTTAAGCTTTACAAATCAAATTTCACATTAGAATGCTAAGTACAGCATGCAGCTCTCAGGTCAGTGTGACTGCCCAGCAGGTCAAGGGCAGAGTGCTCAGTCTGCTGAGGGTGGCAGAGCAACAAGGAATTGTTAGGGAAGGTACTGGATTGTGGAGAGACAGGGATGAGGGAGGTGTGGAGCACTCCGGCTGCAGGAAGTGGGATCCTGCCTTAGGATTTTAATGTCCACACACATTTCTGCTCTATTCCCACAATGTCACAACTGTGCAATGAAATTCTGACAAAATCTTCATTACAGCACATTCATTGCCTCTATTAAAATACTACCCCCTAAAATTATTCTAACTAATACTTAAATTATGTTTTTCACTTCATAAAGAATGCACCTTTTTTTTCTTTTTCTTTTCGTAAACACACTACAGTAATATTGGAAAACATCCTTCTTCAAAGTCTTTGTTATCACTTTTGCATCAAATGCCATCCAAACAATAACAGCTGTTACACACAAAGGTTGATAGTTGAAATTAAAAGTAGTGATGAATCACAGCACACAACCAGTAAATAACCACTGAAATAGCACACAGAAAACAATTAACAAAAGAAAAAGAATGAATTTGATAAAATGGAAACAAACCCCAGTATTTTTAGCAAATGCAATAACAGCATATATAACAAGGTGCACTTTATATTATATATCTCAACATACCTTTACGAGATTTACAGCCTGTTTCAAAATATCTCTTTTTAGATCTTCTGCTCTCTTGGAATGAAAAGAATTACTTTGACTCTGGATGACAAATACAATTTCTTTTAATTCTGTAAACAAGAAAATAAGAAGCTTTAAAGATAAGAGAAGTTATTTTCTGATTTGGTCCAAAGCTAGTGAGAACCCAGTTGTGTGTAGGAATCTGTTACACAGTAAGCTATTCCTTTAATTATACAAACTTTTTGAAATAATAAAAAGGCATAATTTAACACACACACAACACAAAAATCCATACCAGCCCTTTTCAAGATTCATTTATAAAAAGCATGGCATGACTGGAAAATGTGCAGCAGTTAAGAGTAGCCACATTCATGAAGTTGCTTTTCCTCCAATACCCCAGCACTCCTTGTCACCAGAGTTAAAAGGTGTTAGTCACAGACCAGCATCTCCCCTCACCAGGAAATGCATGAACATGAAACAGAAAAGCTGCTTCCCAAACAAAGAGTTTAAAACCCTACCCAGAAACAAACATCAGATGGAGAGACACACACGAGAACACTGAGTTGATACACTTATCTAATATGACAGCATCAGTATCTCACACATCTTCACAGTGTTAAAAGGCATCATAACTAAGAACTTCAAAGAGGAGAGAAGGGTGCAAGAAATTTAAAAGAAAATAATGAAGTAGCTTTGCAAATGTTTGTGGATTATAAAAGTGCCTGTTATAAAATACAATAGATGATGATGCAGGTGTCCAAATGTTATTGATGATAGTAGATAGAATCCGTCAATACTTAGAAAATAATAAATAATAATAAATAAATAAATAAATACTTAGAAGAACAGGCAGATATGATCCCATTCAGAAGCAGAGCACAGCAGACAACAGCAGAGGATGAGAAGATAAAGGGAAGAGGACAGATGCCTTTTGCAGAATTCTTAACAAGTTTGATCTACGCTGTATAGCCCACTCAAGACCATTAACTAAGTATCAATCAATGTGTGAGATGAGTAACACAGGATACTGCAGCTTCTGTTCCTTTGGCCACAAAAGGCTGAACTTCACAGATACTACATAGAAAGTGTACCAGGAAACTCAGAATATAACAACTTAAGACAGCACCACAAGGAAAGAAATCAATGCCTATGAGATCTGTACAGAATGTTGAAAATTGTGGAGAAGAAACAAAGTTCAGACCAAATAAATTATATGCTAACTTGGCAAATAGAGAAAAATGAGTGAGGAACAGTGGAACAAAGGTGGTAATAAACTGTCCAAAGAAGTAAAGAAGTAATCACAAGGAAAAAGAGTAAAACTGAGCCCATGAAGAAGAATCACAAGGAAAACATTGTGAACAGAAAGAGCATTAAACACAAATATCTGCACTAAGATTATGGGAAGATTGCTATGTCCAGGACCGGAGGATCAATTACATTGCTTTGTTCCTCTGAACAGTTATTTGTTAATTTAGACCTGTGACAGTGCAAAGCTGCAGTTAGATGGTTTTCTACTTTGCCCTCAATATTATTTTCCCTCAATTTATTAGCTTATTCATCCAGACATTATCAAATTGTGTGAGGTTTCTAGTGATATACTGTGGAGACAGAATAAGCACTGGTTTAGATGCCAGTATTCATTTCACATTTTTCCTACACAACATAGGAATCAACACTGTTCATACTCTGAACCACCAAACAATCTGCTTAAAAACTCCATGCATAATAAAAAGTCTGAATAGCAACTAATTGCTACCTAGCAAGATCTTTGCTGGATTTCATGTGCAAAAATTAAAATCAGTGCAAAAACTGAAACTACACTTCATTGATGCTAATGAGAGTCAAAGTGCTAAATCTTCATGCACAATACCAAAAACATCCACACAGATAAAAGCAAACACTACCTTGTTTTTATGTAATTGCTGGTTTTGTACCAATATATTTACAGATATGAAAGCATCTGAATTACACTTAGTTTCACTTACGGTACATTTAACAACACCTGTGATATTCCACACCAGAATACTTTTTAGGAGTAAGATAACACTTTGATGATTAAATCAAATAGAAATAGTTTCTTTTGCTACAAGTAGTTTAAAGTAGTTAATAAAAAGACATATTCAGTGTATGAGAATGTCAACAGAAAATAGTTATAATATTAAACACCTAAATTGTTTCTCAAGCTAAGAAACACTCAATGAAGCAAGAGAAAGAACACTCTTTTGAAAGGTTAATACCCAAAAGTGCTACTGATCTGTATATAACAGTTCAAAAGAGAAAAACAAAGTATCGGGGAACTAAGAACCATCAAGAACTATGTTCTGTTTCAAACCCTTACATCTTACCTAGAGAAATGGGTTAAAAGACAGAAAAAAAAAAAAACAAACCAAAATAACTTTATTAGGCAGAGGCAAAAAATGATGTATTTCATCAGACCAGCAGTCCATCTAGTCCAGTGTATTTTCTTTAGCAATAGTAATAGGAAAGAGTACTCAGAGACACCATAAAACATTCACTTTCTCCAGTGCTCCTCAAACTCTAACAGCATTGACAAATATTATATTAGGAAATGCCAGAAGACAGGCATAATTAAGTTGGGTCCTTTTAGAACAAGCAGAGCCAAGTCCTGAGGGTTTAGCAGAATGAGAAGTCCAAGGCTACACTGCAGAGAATGCAAGCCAGGTCTGTTAACTTTTTGCCAGAAGGACATCAGACTTGTCTTCAGAACAGGCAGAACCCTGCAGAATTTTTCTTCTCATTATTTATCACATGTCCAGCAGCCAAAAATTGTTTTACCACTATTTTATCTATTAATGTTTGACATGCTTCTTAAGTACTTGCTTCTAGACACTATAAAGTTATTATAATTTGTTACAAGCAATTTATAATAACTCTAGTTATTACAAGTACGATTAGAGCCTAGCAGAATGGTAAAATTCAGTTTCCTCTTAAATTGTTACAAGAACAGCTACTAAGAATCATAAAATTTTATTTTAAACTATAGTGCAGTACAAAAAGCAATTCATCCATTTCACAGTGCAAGTGCGCATGTTCACAAAAAACTTAACTACAAGAACTTCAAGTACAATCAAAGATTTAGAATTTCTGTTTGATGAGACTACATGAACCAAGAAAAGAAAAAAAAAGTATTTGTGAAACAGCACTATACTCTACTTACCTCTGCCTATTTTACTAATTGTTCTACTTTTTTCAGACTTCTACAAGAAAGAAAGAAAGAAACCCAAGTAAGAATACACTCAAAACCTCAAATATTTCTACAGAAAACACTGGGAGTCAAAGCACTCATCAGATTATAAACGTATAGAGGTTTTAACTCAAAAACTAATATGAAAAATAAAATGTTATTCATCATCAAGAACTGCAACAAATATTATATGCTTGCATACTATTACTCAGAAAATACAGTAAGAGTAAGAAAAGAAAGAGAAAATGCTTTTCCATTACTCTATTTATACCAGAGCTCTTTAAATTATTACTAACAATGTCTTTTTTTTATTATTATGTATCTCCTGAGCACTAAGTTTGGAATATGGAGCTCTACAATAAAAACACACCTGTTCAGTGTAAAAAAAACCCAGCACACTCTTATTCATTTAATCTATTCTCAAGCTTCTATCAAAACAATTCTTAAAGGAAGACTCAAAAGCAATTTATATCAAGACAAATATCAAAAGGTTGTTGCACATAACATGACTCCACCAGAATTTACTCAGGTATCCCAAACATTTGTGATGGAATTTTAACAGAGTGCTGGGGAAGAGACAACAGTGACACAGCCTTTGCATTGTTAACCAGGAAACCAAGACACACACATAAAAATATCTTAGGAGCGTATTCAATTGCTTCTAAGTAACAGAGATCGAGTGGAAAGGTGTGGTTTAAGAGAGAGAGGACTGGAGAAAGAGCTCTGCACTGCCTAGAAAACTGTAGGGAAGGAAAACAGAGCCTTTGTTTGTTGCACAATTTATCCCAGGTGACAGCATCCCAATGCTTTGGTTTGTCCACATGAAGAATCACACTCATCTTTACTACCTGCATAAGAATGTTGTAGGGTTTATCTTGGTTCAAGTGTTTTAAGACTTTCAGACAGAAATGCCATACAAGGCACTCCCCAGTAATAAGCTCATCCAGAGTTTTCCCACCCTTGCACCAATTTCTGTTTATAAACATTTAGCCCCCTCCCTTTTTTAAAAATATCAGATCTGTGTAATCCTTTTAGCTCTACTTGCATCAGACGATCTTTCCTCTGACTTTTACACTGAAATGAATAAGCTCCAACTTCCTTGGTAGTCCTCTGTAAAACCTTTTCAAAAATTACTGCAATTGCATCCATTCTTATGACCCTTTTTCTGCTGCCTGGATCAATAAAGTTTAAAAGATTTCTTATAAGACTAATTTATTTTGATATCTATACACAACACTGTCATTATAGCACAGTAAGTTAACATTCTAAGCTAACCTCTGTCAGAAAAAACATAGGAAGATTGCTTTTCTGTGCAAACAAAAACCTTTGTGTTTTGTGGTATGCAGTGTGAAGAATAAGCCATATTTACAATTATTTTTATTAAAACATAAAGCAATTATTTCTTGTTATATTCCTGTTAATGTTTTTTTTTTAAAAAAAGGGGGGAGAAAGATATTTTGGCCTGAAGAGTTCTAGGAAGCGCCTCTGACTTCATCTGAGGGAGGGTTTTGAAACTAAAATAGTAGGAGAGCCTTCATAAATTATATCCTGTATAAGAAGGATAATAGCTGGATTGAGACAGTAATGGAACTTAACAAACAGCAACCTATTAGTAATGACAACAGAATGACATTATCGACTCTCCCAGACACACTGTGGCAGATCAGCCGTTTCCAACAGGGATATTTTTCATTTAGAAAAATGACTGTAGGTATAGCAATCATCATCAAAACCAAAAATTATTTAGAAATATGCACTTCTGACTATACTTCTATTGTATTTGATGTCAGATCACTAGATCTAAATGGCAGCTATAGATTCTAACTCTTGATTCATTCCAGTACTTTTATTTTCCTCCCTTAAATTTCTTTTATACATACACAAATATCTGTTACAAATACATACACATATAAAAATGGTAGTCAGAAGTCTGTCAAAGAACATGCATGCATACACACCTAACACCCATTATGCTATTTAAAGCTAGGGCTAGCTCTGACCATTAGTTCTCCTAATCTGCTAATTTGAAATTTCATACACAAGCTTTGCTTGAGCCGTGACTTGAGTGGTAATATGTAATAATGCTAATTTGGCAGAGAGGCAGCCATTTCCCTCTCAATGTATTATATATTTAGCAAAACCAAGAAGAAAGGAAAACCTGTCTTGAAAATAATAAAGGTTATGTATTCAAAAACTTTTCTCAACAGCAACAGCACTAGGAACTTATATGACACAGAACAGAAAGACATCATATGACATTTAGTACTACTGAAGTCAGTGATCAAAATAATCAATGCCACAGATATTAGGCTTTCTGCTCTGCTCTATTCAAGCTTATTTTATAATGTCTGTAAAACGTTCCTGCTCTAGCAATTAAAATTTATTACCTGCAGCACTGGCAGTTCAGTCTCATCTTCTGCACCTTCAGAAACTACATTTACAGCAAAAGCTGAAAGAAAAAACAGATTTTTATATTACAGGAGCTCACTCTCACAACTAACAAAGTTCTGCAGCAAAAAAAAACCCAGGCCCCCCCACACCATCATTTAGGTCGATTTTTCCACATTAAATGGTACTGTATTTGTAATAATCTTTGTGAACATGAGAGTCTGTTCTTACAGAATTTATACATTTGCTGCCTGACAATTCCTATACTGTCACTGAAAAAAATCACACTTTGATATTAAGCCAATTTTTCTTGGCTTCAAGGCAAATAAAGCCTTTTAAAAAAACATCTGTTCAGTCCAGTAGCTCACTTGATAAAAGTCTAATGTGCTACCACATGGGAGACCTGCAGTCCACAGTTTTTAGGTTAAAGTTTGGATTACCAAAGCTTCTCTTGGAACCACAGAAACTGACAGTGGCTGACAGAAATTTCTATCAAAAGTGAAGATGACTATCACAGGCTTTGAATGGCATCTTTGAAAAACAGTCAAACTTGTAAATATATGAGACCCAAATAAATGTTTACAAAAAGAACAGGGACCCCACAGAACTAATCTGCACAGAAGTAGTGTTATCTTAAACTATTTATAGTGACACCACCTTTTGCATATACTTCTGCTTCGTATTAGAAAAATAATCGTTAAATGGGTTCTGGTGTTGCTTTTTTTGTTGTTGATGTAGTCACTTAATCAATTTGTCTCAGCCTGCTCATTTGTAAAAGTAGTTCCATTTAACATAAGAAAGCCTTGCAAAGATTCTTCTTTAGAAATCTTTTTCTTAAAAGTACTAAAGAGATGCAAATGAAAGTAAATTGTTACAATTTGGAAGGAATTCAAGATAGTATTCATCATGGTCAAATTGATGGTTTTCTTAAAAACTAGGGCGGGAAAACAGATTCAAGTGGATTGTGCACTACAAATTTAAACTATTTATTGCTTGAAATTGACTTCAAAGTGAATTTTTAGCCATTATCATTCCTTTGACACACTAGAAACCTACAACGTAGGACAGCAAGACAAGATAGTCCTCGGTTTAGGGAGCCCCATCTCTGAATACCTACATCTCTATGCTCTTCTAGCTGGAGACCAAATTTCATCAAGTGCCCAGGAGCTGAGGTTCACAGTGTCATCTCAGGTCCTGATTAACCTGTATCTGAAATCACACTACTAGATCCAGACATCATTCTAACACAGCAGACTCATGGTGCCCATAAATCAGAATCACAGAATATTCTGAATTGGAAGGGACCCACAACTCTTAAATGAATGGCCAGTACAGGGACTGAATCCATGTTATGAGCATCAGGCTCTAACCAACAGAGCTAATCTCAAGTTCATTTTCCTCCTTTTCTCCCAATAGAACAGTATTTACAGATTCAGACAAGGAATAGCTTCCCCTACACAAAGCAGATCCACACCTTCTTCTTGACACGATTCTAATTACAAGATCAACACAAAACATTCTTATTCCAGGAAATGAATTAATTATGTAGTATTAACCTTAAGAAGTATCATCTCATAAATTCAGCTTATTCACAAGCCTAATTTTCAGTTTTTAATGTGCACCTAAGGAATGATACATGAAACCTAAGACAACTGTGATTGACAAGAGATGCGGCCTCTGTCACCACAGTGCATTCAATAACCCATGCCACACTGCTCCTAAGCTTTATAAAATATTAACACACATGATCCTTGAAACAAATCAAACAATAATCAGATCATCTATTTCATGCTACATCTTTGAGAGCACAGATAAAGCTCTTCGGGGAATTAATTAAACAACCTACTCATCCCGGTATTACAGAACCACAGATTTGTTGAGGTTGGAAAGGATCCCGAATGGTCATTTAGCTCAACCCCCCCAAAGTTGGGTCCTCAGGACCTTGTCTAGTTAGGTTTTGATTATTTGCTAGAACAGACTCCATAAACTCTCTGAGCAACCTCTTCCAGTGTTCAACCACTCTTAGATTTTAAAAAACCCACACAACAAACAAACAAACAAGGAAACCCCAAAGGAAGAAGTCATTATGTTCAAATACGATTTCCTGTATTTCAGTTTGTGTAAACTGCCTCGTGTCCTGTTAAGAACCAGAGTCTAGCTCTGCAATCTTCTTTACTGTACCCCATCAGGTATTTACACATTGGAGGTCCTCCCTGAACCTTCTTTTCTCCAGGCTAAACAGCCCCAGCTCCTTCAGCCTCTCCTCGTCTGTAAGGTGTTCCAAGCTATTAATAAGCTTCATGGTCCTTTGCTGGACTCATTCCAGTATGTCCATGTCTGTCTTGTACTGGAGAGCCCAAACTTGGACACAGCACCCCAGGTGTGTCTCACCAGTGCTGAGCAGACAGGAGGGGGTCACCTCCCTTGCCCTGCTGCCAACACTCTTCCCACTGTAGCTCAGGGGGCTGCTGGCCAGCTTTGCCACAATGGCACACTGCTGGTTCATGATCAGTTTGCTGCATGCCAGGACTCTCAAGTCCTTCTCTGCAGAGCTGCTTCCCAGACAGTGTGCCCCCCTTGTGCCATGTTGCATGAGGTGCCTCCTTATCAGGGGTCAGACTCCGTATTTCCCTTCAGTGAACTCGGTTTCCCAAGTTTCCTGTCTGCCTGCTTCTCCAGCCTGTTGAGGTCCCTGTGAATGGCAGCACAACCAGATGGTGCATCAACTCCTCCTGCTCATTTCGTATCCTCTGCAAATTTGCTGAGGGTGCACGTCCCATTGTCCATGTCATTAATGAAAGGTGAAACACTACTGGAGCCACCACGCCACTCCTCAGAGCCCAAGAACCCACTAAGTCAGATGGCTTTCTATCCACCTCACTGTCCACATACAGAGCCCATACTTTCATCAGTTTGTTATGACATTATCGGAGACAGGACTGAAATCAAGCTCCTTGATAAAGTTGAGATAAACAATATCCACTGGTTTCCCCACATTCATGAAGGCAGTCATGTCATCCCAGAAGTCTTTTGGGCTGGTTAAGCATGACGGCCCGTCCGTAAGAACATCATGACTTTCCCCAGTCACCCTCTCGTCCTTCAAATGTTTGTCTTGTCCCTCCCTATTTGGTAGTGATACCCAGGATTATTTGCTCCACCACCTTCCCAGGGACTGAGGTAACACTGACCAACTTATCCTTGCCCTCCTTGAAGACCAGGGTGATATTCTTCTAGCCTTGAGGAATCTCTCCCAGCCACCACCACCTTTCAAATATTATCAAGAGTAGCTTACACTGACATAGTCAAACTCCACCAGCACTTGTATGTGCCTGCCGTCAGGTCCTGTGGACTTCCGTATGTCCAGTTTGTTTAAATGTTCCCTAAACCAGTCCTCCTCCAGTGAGATTAACTCTTCTTTGCTCCAGACTTTGCCATGAGTTTCAGGGACCTGGGACTGCTGAAGGTGAGTCTTAATAATACCAATCAAGGCAAAGAAGGTTCCAAGTTCCTTGACCTCTTTCATGTCCTTTTTTTATCCCTGTCCCCCATTTATAAGAAGGCCTATTATTATTTTCCCTAGTCTCCCTTTTGCTGATACACCTGCAGAAGCCCTTTTTCTTACCTTTCACAAGTTGAATCCCTCACCAGATTGAACTCCAGGTGGGCCCTGGCTTTCCTAATGGCATACCTGCACTCTCAGACAGTGTCTCCATGTTACTCTTGGTGTGACCTGACTCTATTTCCATCTACTGTGTGCTTCCTTTTCATGTTTGAGTTTTGCCAGGAGCTCCTGTTCGTACATGTGGGCCTCCTGCGATCTTTGCCTGCTTTCCTGCATGTGAGGATGGATCATTATTGTAGGAGATGAACCTTGAAAATCAACCAGCTCTGACCCTGCCACACAGTGCAATTTCAACACTCACACATATAATTTATTCAACAAACCAATACATGCAATGAATGCTAAAGTCTCTCACTGTACCATTATTCTTATTCCCTGTGATTTCAGAAAGGCAGCCTCCTCTTCTTTTCCAACATTTAAACACATTAAAATGATTCAGTATCTTTTACATTAAATACATCAGGAAGACCTTTTCTAGCTAATAAATTTTAATAAGACAAGAACTATTCAGACTATTTTTAAGCTATTGAAGAACCATTCACAAAACAGACTAACAGACCCCTGAAGACACCACCAAAAAGCCATAAGAGTCTTCACCCAGCAGTAATGAAGCTTTTCACACACACAGACTGTATGAATTTATCTTAGGAACACTCTTCAACCTGATTAGCAAATCTGTTATGCACATCTAATTTGATAAAGCGGTCTTCAGAAGTCAACTGTGGCCAAGACTGTTCTGGCTAAGCAACCTGATCTCTCAGCATGGAAATAAATATCCTCTTCTAAGGATTTACTGGGGAAAGGGCAGCAAGAGAAGAAGATGGTAAATTTAGCTGGCCTACAACAAAGGGACCACAGGGTTGGTAGAAAATACAATGCCTTGGCACAAGTGGACATCTCTAAGATTAATTCATTCACCTGCAATTCACTTCTAAGGGGTTTCTGAAAAAGATGTTCCCAGGAGTCGAACGCTGACAAAAAAAATCTAACTCCAGATGCAGCTCATGGCCAGGTCACTTGCACAACACAGGCAGAAACCATAAATTCTCTGTCTAAAGGACATCTTTTTGTTGTGCGCAAGGCACCCACGCACACAGAAGCATGACCTATGTCTAGGAGCTATCAGATGCTACTATCACAAAACAGTAACTTTTCATGCTCAAACATCATTATTAATTCAGAAAACTGCAACAGATTTCATTCAGTATAACCCCCTAAAACACATTTCAATCTCTGGAGCTAGAGGTACCTTTGAAAAATCCAGAATTTCCTCTAGTCCTTTTGTGTTTTCTATTACAATGTAAGCATACCTCAGTAGGACCACTGACTTGCCATAGAGCAGAGAGAAAATACATTGCAAGAAGAAACTTACTAGCTGGTAAAAGTCCAAGCCCTGTAGGTATCACAGTAACCAAAAGACCAAGATGATTACCTGTACAGTTTCTCACAAAGCTACCCAAAGCAGAAGAAAACCAGCAAGGCACCATCTTAAATGCAACCTGTAATTTTGTATTTGTCACTTCATTATTTAATGCATTGTGTACTCCGAAGGTTTTTAACACACGTTGTGCATTAACGCGGTGTCATCTGGCACAGCAGACAGAAGCAGAACGTGTCAATCACTTGTCCTACCCACCTTTTGCTAAATGGCCAAGAACTGTGCATAAGAAAAGGAAAGAAATTTTAGAAACACTTTAAAGTTCTGTATTATCATCAATCTTATGTCTTTTGAGAGTAGAATTAAAATCCACTGGAAAAGCTAGACAACATTTTTGGATCCATTCAAAACCTGGATATGTAATATGAGAATTCCTATTCAATTAAATTCCTTCAATTCCTATTTATTTTTGTCAAGTGTTCCATTATTACCATTAAAATTTTGATAAGTAAATAGACTTGCTTATAATACTAGAAAGTAAAACTCAGTAATTATTTTCATTGTTCAGCAACCAAACTGCAGGAATATGTGCAGATTAGAAAAATGGATGCAAACACTGCAGCATTAAAATGAAATAAACTGGATAAATATATACAATTATATAATATCACATTTTATATGTAGAAGCAATCCTGTCTTCAGTAATACCCTTTCAAGCATAAACAACTTCTAAACGTTTACAATTATATGTCCTTGAAGTGCAAATGATGTTAAAACTCAGGAGTTAACTCTTTGCTTTCACAGACTAATTCACCTGAGACAGAAAAGCAACAGTTCTGTTATACTCCTCTTTTACAGGCTGACTGACCCCAGAATCATTCCAACCACCTCACTGAGCTGTGGGTCAGTTTAAATGAGCTACAAAAAAGTAACAATTCTATGAGTTAACGCATGGCAAAACTATGACTAATAATAACTACTTCAAATAACGACAGCCAGTGACCATGTTGTACACAGTAGAGAAAACATTTTAAATAGAATTTCCTTATACTTCTAATAATAATTTAATGAGAGGCCTATTCTTGTTTTGGTTGGGTTTTTTCCCCCTTCCAAGTTTTCAAAGAACATAAGATTCTATGGATTGACATGATTCCAGAGAAAATCTGCACTGATGCTGTCAGTCAAAGATATGGGAGCTTCCATTATGAGACAGCCTGTAGGCACTATAAATTAGCTTCATGTATTTATATGCAAGCTTTTATAGTATTTCTTCATTGTTGCCACCCTATCAGCATCAAAGACTCTGGTCTAGCCAGGTAAGAGTGAATTACAGATTCATCAAAACAAAATGGGGAGAGAGCAGGGGAAGGAAGGAAAGGAGAGGGTGATGCAAGCAAATTTACAGCATCCAAAGCTTTCATAAAATAAAAGCAACTACTTATATTTCTTTACACAAATGGCACATTTGAAGAAGGCAGCTGAAATCCACTTTGAACCACTGAAATGTCTAAATGAGTGCTGTGTACACCAGTATCTTTATAAAAGGCAAGCAAAGAAAAACAGCAGAAGAAAAAGCATCATCATGATCCCTTCTGATTGCCTAGAAGCTACAACCCTACAAAATCATCTAAACACATTTTCCCATTCTGTAAGCTGCCACCTGCAAGCTGGAATTTATGAAATTACTTAACTACCAACAGACAAGCCGTTTGCTTCTGTGGAAGGCAATCCAAATTATTTCTGTTTTCCAAGAAAAAAGCTGACTGTTTTGCAAACTTTACTATCCAGGCCATATCAAAGCACAGGTTATTTGGGAAAGAACGGACTCTGTAACGTAAAAGGGTATTAAAAAAAACAGAAGAAAACCATGATACTGAAGGAAGCTTCTGGTGAATAAATTCCATACAAGAATTAATCCAGACCTACTAAACCAGAGCACAAGTGCTTCCATTTCTGCATTCTACCTGCATGTATGTACGTACGCACGTACGTACAGTAAGTACACACAGAGGAAAGACTGAAGCTGCTATTCTCTGACTGTGATTACAATCTGATTGAGGTTACAAGTGCTATAGTATCTTACTGGAGCAAAACTACTCATCCCAGAAAGAATGAAATGCGGCTTTAGGAAGAGCTGTAAGAGATCAGGACTGCTCTATAAACTAAGCTGTGTCAGTGAACGGAAAAGTCATTAGCAGAAGAAAAACCAAAATATCACAGATTTACTTTGCTGAAAACGTGATTTATTAGTACCAGTTTTCCCCTGCATGATTTTGATGCACAAGCCATAGCAGTGGAAGAGAATCAAACCCAAAGGCTCACAACAAACTGACAAGCCTATGCTGACAGAAATACTCAGGAATAGAAATAATGAGAAACAGAACAGATGTAAACATTTACTTCTGTCTTTTACACTCACGCTAACAGCTCCCAACTCCAGGAGCCTGCAGCAACCCAACCGCTGAGATACTACTAATCCGTCTCCTTTAATCTTCTCCCACCTGACCAGACACATGGAAAACATCTCTAAAACACAGTAATATATGTCCTTCCTCTCGGCTGGCATTTTAGCCGGGCGGTTTTCCCTTTCCCCCGCCCTGAGCAGAACACGCCGTCAGCGCGGCGCTGCCGGGACACGAGCCCGAGTGCTCGGCGCTGGGCTCGGCCGCTGTCCCACGCAGCTGTTCCCGATCCGCGGGCCGGTTTCCCCGGGGCGGGCCGTCCCTGCCCGCACCCCCGGCCCCGCACACCGCCCCGGGGCCGGGCGGCGCTCCCGGCACCGCTCCCGCAG
>VZRO01005538.1:1076800-1088144 GCA_013397915.1 Daphoenositta chrysoptera | reverse complement strand
AAAAAAAAAAAAAAAATCCCTGAAAGTAAAAAAGACAAGGAGTCACAGTAATATCCAGAGATGCTCAGACAGCATGAAACATCTTAACGAGGCTTTAGACCCTGGAAAAATCCATCCTATAAGATGGCGACACCAAAGACTTTGGGGTATGTCTGTCTTACAGCTTTTTATGCCAATAATCTCAAGAAGCAGAGGGGTTGTATACTTAGATGCAAACACTCTAAGCAGTGGCAGGCACATAACAGCTAGTTTCTTCAGCTGAAGCAGGTTTCTTTTGAACCAGCTTGGGTGTGCACAATAATCATGCCGTTGAACAAGCAGAGTTGGAAAATTGTGTTGCTTCAGAGGTAGCTTTGAGCTGGGTGTTGGACCAGATGACCCCAAAAGGTCTTTTCCTGTTTAATTACAGTCATTCTGCAATGGTAGGGAGAAGAAAAGAAAAAGACATGATGCCTACCTGACACATACCTGCAGACAAAAGCAGTCAATTTTGGATATGTAAACTCACTCCAAGCACAGAAGTTGGTATTTGCTGCCTATTGGGGCCTCTCACTTAGGCAAAACAGCAGTTTAAAGTCATTATCTCAGTCATTATTAAAGGTAAAATGATTCACTTCTGAGCTTGCCAAGCATCCTTGCTTATGAATAAGTCACCTAACAACCACCCCTTGATATGAACAAAGCCACAAGAAGTATCTTCTATGCAATAAAAATAGATTTAATTGCCTGAAAAGGACTTCTGCATCCTGATCGTCTCCACTCAAAGGTGGATATCTGCCTTGTCCTTCTGAGTGACATAAGGGGAAACAAGGGCTGGAGTAGTTAACCAGATGAGGAGCTTATTGATCAAAACTGACAGGAGGAGCCCAAGCACTCCTCATTCCAGAAATTTTCAGTTATGAAGTGGCCCTTAGGAGCCATTACAGCCCAGCGTCACTTCAGAGCAACTGCACTCATCACAGCCTGTATTAGCCTCAAAGTAGTTTTAGATTATGTCCACCAGCAATTGCTCCCTTAGGACTATTTCATTCTGCTTTTGATATGGAAAGTCAAATAGAACTGGATCAAAAAACCACAGGATGCCACATGTGGTACAGAACCATTCAAATACAACAACATCAAGTCAACATGACACAGGGAAACTATAAAAGTCAAAAGAAGTTTAAGAGTTCTATGGTGACATCATACAGGAAAACATTGCCCAAACCCTCAAAATACATAGTTCTAAATCAAAACCACTCAGTTAAGAGTCTGGAGAGTCTGGGAAAACTGTTTTGTGGCCAAGCAGTATGGCACACTGGGCATAACAGCAGCACCAAGTCTTTACATAGCTCTACAGAAAACACAACCAATCCTAAGAAAATGACCATGACATGCAGAGTAAACCTCAATAACAAGCTTTGTGTAGACAACATGGAAAACAACTAGTTTGCTGAATTTTACCTAGAAAGCTGTAAAAACTTGGTGTACTGGGTCTGGTCGGGATGGAGTTAACTTCATTCGTAAGAGCCCATGTGGTGCTATCCTTCCCCCCAAGTTGAGCAGGAAGTTGTGAGAGGACTCAAACTGGCCAAGAGCATATTCCATATTATATAAAGTTCTGCTACCCAATAGAAGCTAGGTTAGAAGAAGACATGTGGGTGTGTGGCCTCTGAGGTGGAGACCTGGAGCTTGGCTAGGCACTGCACTGAGGGGTGGCGAACAATTGCCTTGGCATCCCTTGGGTCTTTCCCCTTCTTTTTCCTACATTTGTTAAAGTCTCTTCATCTCAACCCACAACTTTTGCTCTCCTTTTATGCACCGTCATGCTGGGGGAGGAGGAGGAGTGAGGAAGTAGCTGTGGGGATGCTCAGCTGTTGGCCAGGGTCAACCCACAACGGTTGGTAACAATCTCTTCCAAATCCGTGACAATCTGATCTTTTCATCACCTTTATTTGGCAGTGAATTTACTGTAACAGATTGTGATCTGAATAGTAAGTTTGAAAGACAAATTATTGTTTCCAGCAGATTTATCTGCTACAGAATGAACAATGTTAAAATCTCATGGGGTGGAATTGAACAGGAATTAGAAAGAAACTTAAGAGGTTGTTTCATATCTGCTCACAGCAGGACCCAGGCCACCTCTCAAACCATGGAGACACCAGAAATCAAAAGTATCTTTCAGCTATGGCAAGGCATTGACTCCCAGTTCCTGGCTGACACTGAGCTTCAAACCTTGTCGTAGCCAAAGGGTACTTCTTTCAATTTTAGGACGTTATTTCTCATAATATCCTTAATGGACCTAGAGAAAGTCCTTACAGAGTTTTCCAGTACTTGAGAAATAGTCTCATGTTTCTTTTCAGTTTCTGTTCCCACTAAAAAGAATAAAAAAGTAGAATGCTTCCAATGTTAGATCACCGGTCCTCACCCATTCTCACAGTGTATATTTAAAGCTTCTGTCTCACTTTTCAGCCCCGAAGCTGAGTTATCTGTTACTGCAAGTTTATTTGTGAGGCTCTAAAAGAAGAATGAAAGGTCTTGACCTTCAAGAACTGCACTGGGATCAGTTCTAGAGGAATATAAACATACAGAGCTGGTCAGATCATGCACTACAAAGAGATAATCCAATAAATGTATTTTAATGATCTGCTCTTTAATTCTGCAGCTGGCTCAGATTCTAGTGGACAAGGCTTATCAGTGGAAACTTTGAAAAGCAGCAGGATCATAAGTTGTTTATAGCAGATACTACTGATACATTATTTGATATTGTTTCTAAAACTGCAACTGGTTGACCATATTTTCAAAGAGTAAGAAATACTTCAATGCAGATTTCTATTTATGCTAAACTTCTATCTTTAGATTGAACAGACAACATAGATGGAAACAGGGTTGGGGTTTCTTTAATCCAAACTTTAAAAAAAAAAAATCACGATTATTCTTACAGCTTTCATCAGAATGCCTTCCCCCAAGTAAGTTAATACTGCCACTGATCCACATACCTGACAGTGCTCTTCCATGAGACTGTCTGAAACAACGTCAAAGCTTAATTCTGCACTTTTGCCTCAAATACAGACATAAAGTAAAAATTAATGGAAATTCTTCATTTCTTTTTACTGGCTCATTCACTTGCACGGTAGTAACCACTGTGTAACTCCTCAGACAATTTTCAAAATGCAGTCTCTGACAGTTTAATTAGTCTGAGGACAAAATACTGTTACTTATCTACTGAGTACTTTGCTCGGTGCAATAAAATTAATGAACCCTGGGAAAAAAATTCATACCAGTGTAAGGAAAGGTGTTTTTGTTGTATGTTTTTATACCAGTCTCCTGATTTGGAACAAAATTTTTCTATCTGTCAGGAAGGAGATCAAGGTCCAGTTAAAAAGACCTAAATACATCTTAAAAGTAAACCTAGAGGAATCTTGACCATACAGAAACACACATTGGTATCTGATATATCAGCCCTGCTACGGACACAAATCAGCTCTTAATTAAAAAATCGTTTAAAACTGAATTTTATTAAAGACAATAAAACACACAGGTGCTATTCCTGCTTTTTGCATTAGTGTACAGCTTCATCACAGGCTGGCTGGTGCACATGCACATGAAAGCAGTTTGGCTGTACAGAGTATCTTTCCATTTCAACACTTGAAATCAAAACACCACTTCCCTCAGCTGAGCAACATCAGTTCTTGGTTAAAAATCCACGACTATTTAAAGCAAGATGATTACTTAAAATAAAACTAAAAAAAGAAAGAAAAAAAAGAAGGCAACTAGTTCTGCATTCTGGCTTGCCTTATATAGTTATGCTAAAGGAAAAAAGGGGCAGAGCCAACATTGTGGAACTTAAGCTAGCAGGCAGCTATATGGCTTATGTGAGGCAATGGTGCCACCCAATGTCCAGAAGTTATACAGAAATTTGTTTTTCTTTATTGATCTAAGAGCAAAAAAACCCCAAACCTAAACTCAACGAACTGTGTGTAACGTTATTAGTAACCATAACTGTATGCGAAAGCTTGGCTCAGGCATAGGATTAACAGATGTGTTAAATTTCTAAGCAGGCAAATATTTCTTTAGTTTCAGCTTGAATTCTCTGTAAAATGAATATTAGCATAGCCCAGGTAAATCCATTCAAGCTGTCTAAACACGTCTACCAGCATTTTCCTAAGGTCCTCATTATTTTAGTTTCTCACTTTTTGAGCCCACTAGGTTGGGGCCTCTCACAGGGATCAGTCTTCAGCATGTTTCAAGGAGTGCAGGGACTTCACTATTACACTACTAAAATGGAATTTTGTGCACAGTAATCCAGTTTTGATAAACTGATTAATT
This sequence comes from Daphoenositta chrysoptera, assembly GCA_013397915.1. Classification (NCBI taxonomy): domain Eukaryota; kingdom Metazoa; phylum Chordata; class Aves; order Passeriformes; genus Daphoenositta; species Daphoenositta chrysoptera. The sequence continues at coordinate 1,083,836 of VZRO01005538.1, read as the reverse complement.
CAGCCTGTGTTCAAAGACAGTAACTTTTTAGAAAGGCACCTGCAACTATAAATAAAGAGTTTATTTTATTGGAAAACTTTAGCAGGAGATCATTAATGACAATTACTGTTAAAAGTGCACATCTCACTTTTGTTTGGAATGTTGTCCTCATCCCTCTTCTAGAGGAACATTATGTGACTGTGTCTGAAATTAAAAAATGCTCTAATGAGCATATATCTCTTTGTTGTGTAATTCTAAGTCTATAAGTAGTGTAAATGTTTATTTATGCCACTTTGCAGATCATGTGTCCTATACTATAAAGCATTCTGCCAACTCTTTGAGCTATCTTCAACTCTTCCAAATCATCAATAAATGTAAATACAAAACTACACTAGGCAAGTCATGCATATTTACAAAAGCAGTCACATCACAAAAAGTATTTTTGTGTTAAAATCTATATCACTGTATTAGAATGTTCTGATATTTTTTCAAATATTACTTCTTTCTATGCACTTGCTAGTTCGTTATGCAACTATGGGTTTGTGCTGCCTTATTTTCACCATATTCATAACTGAATCTTATGGTCACCTGACAAGTAAACAATATCCCTTTAGAGGCCTTTAATTTTCAGAAAACACATAATATTTCTTAGTCAAGCATATTGAATTTTTTTCTCCAAAAAAAAATAAATCTGTGGTTTTGGATGCACCACCTTTGAGATATTCCTTGAAAAGGAAGCAACTTCACCTATTAATCACTCAGCCTGGTGATTTTTAACTCTCAGTATTTCCCCTTCCATCCAACAGATTCTTATAGCTTTCATATGAAAACAGCTTGACCTTTTCAACTCTCAGAATACAGCTTATTAACAGATTTATGTTGCAGCATGTTTAAGATAGACATATAATAGGTAATATGCTGTAAGTATACCTATAGAGGTACTATAAACAAAGGAAAATTTTATAGTCCTCCATTTGTGAAAATTGTTGACTTAATGAGAATGAAAGTGGGGAAATTTTAGAAAAAAAAAGGAAAGTGTTTGATCTGTGTATGTATAGACGCGGGTCAATGCACACACGCTTTTAAAAGACGCTTTATTACATGGTCTTTCAAAGCATGCTTACTGTAACCTGAAGTGTTTATATATATATTTATGTAATTAGTTATCTTTTCATGCTGTCCAGACCTATCTGCTCAGTCAGTAGATTTTCTGAAAGTTACTGGAAAAGAAAAATAAATTAATTTCTTAGTGTCTGGACAGAAGATCCTAATGTTATATTGGGGGTTTTTTTGTTTTGTTTCTTTTTTTAATAAGTAAAAATCTGAACAGTCTTTGAAGTGCTTTGGATACTTTCTAGTGAAAAAATGGCTTGGATTACTGTCAGAAATTCATAACAAGTACATGTCATACTAATAATGTAAGGGATATTTTTAAAACATTCTGCCAGTGCTGAAAGCACAAGAAGTCTGCATAATCCGTGCACATCTAATTAGCACTGAGTCATATAAATGATACATAATGATTTGGCAGCATATTGCCAGATGGTTTGCTATCAGATCAAGTAGTAATAACTTAGCTTATTTATTTCCATTCCCCTCATCCCTTATTTTCATTTTCATCCATTTTCATTTCTCTATTCAAAAATAACTTTCAGTTCCTTTCATTTCATATACAAAAACCAGTCAAAACCCCACTGATTTTTTTTTAAATCCAGACTGCCTAAGGAAGCTTTGCAATCTTTCTGATTTTAGAAGTACATTTAGTTTATTAATTGCACTTAGGCATTGGAGAGTTTATACAATCTAGTTCCATATTTATTTAAAAACCATCCAACTCTCCCCTTCTTCCAATTAGTGATGTGCAGCTGGTCACCTATATTAATTTTGTTTTGCACCATAATCATATTGTCTGATTTTCTTGTTTAAAACACATCTTGTGTCTAAGCAACAGGAGAAGAGGTTATGAGGGAATTATAAACATATAATCACTCACATTAAAGTATTTGACATTCATGAACACTCCAGGTTTAGTACTATTTTAATGTTCCCGTACTCCATAGTTTTGGATCTTAAAGCATTTATGAGATACTTGCCTTCCTGTGCTAAGTTTATTAAATACAAAGTAAATAAAGTGTAAATGTTCTTTTCCCTAGAATCTTAACATTTTCCAGTAGGACAATCCAGTTGTTTAAGTGAGAGGATGAAAACATCTGTACATTCAAGGGAATAGAACTAAGAAGTTCACAGTAACCTTGGCACTGTAACTTTTAACTTATCTTCTCCACCTTTGCATTGTTTCAGTCTTAATTTGCGCTTTTCTAAATACAAATAATGCTTAATCAACATCAGACAGTAATGGTAGTTTCCCAGCCACCAAAGCAAACATTCACAGCTACAGGTTTTGAGGAATTGATGTTAACCTCAAAAATAAAGTCTGCTCCATTTAAACCCATGTTTTATAAGCATGCTGATCTATTAATAGGCATTAAAATGAAAAAAGTCACAGGAAAAGGACATCCTTTTATGCAGATTAAAAAAGTTTTTTGGGGTTAAGAGTCTTATTCGGAGTGTCAGGAAGATAAAGCATCACACTGCTGGATACTATGGGATTTGGGTCCATGCTAATGCTGCGTGTTCAAGTATGGTGATACATGGCCAGAGACGAAAGAGCCTCATTAGAATTTGCCAAGTGCTGAGGCTTTTATCAGGAAGCATGCAAAAATCTATCAAGTGAAGTTTATCTGCCTTACCCAAGAGCCTGTGCATTTTGTACAGAGGATATTCCCCACGGTGGGGATGCTCTGAACAGCTCAGCTCCGATTTCAAACATTCAGAAAGCAGTGCCCATTGATTGCTACGCTTCAGGCTGCTTACACTACCACATAGGTGACATATCCTCTTCAATTTTCCTCTCTTTCTCCAGGGTAAGAATGTGGATGGAGGCATTAGCAGAGACAATATTGTAGAAATTATCCTTAACACCTCCTATACAGAAGAGACAAAAAAAAAAATTAAGTGAAAATACAAGCATGATGTGTTAGCTCTTGCCTCACATAGTTGGATAGACTTTTGGCAACTCATATTATTTTCCTTGACATAATCCTCTTTTTCACTTGATTTACAAAATGTTTATATACATGAAAATGAATATCATACAGTGGTAACATAGTGTTATGAAAATAAGTGTAAAGCAAGAGCTGAAGTACAGGATTGTACCACAAGGGTGAGACTACTGGAGCTGTCTAGTTAACTAACTTGTATTTCCAGAGGAATACTACACAGCTTGATAGGAATGCCAGTCTTTCTTTGGACTCAGCAATGACCTGAAGTGCTCTTTACCCTTTAAAACTTAGCTGAGAACCCAAGAACAAATGAACCCTAATCTCATTAGGTTGCATTAAAGACCTTCTCAAATGATGAGAGACAGAAACAGTGCAGAAGCTTAGATTGACCAGCATGTGCTATCACAGGAGCCAACTGCTCACATTTACAGAAGGGCAGCTGCAGTAAAGCTGGCACAGGAAACTTCCAAGCAGATTAGAACAATAGCATGGGCTGGAATGCAGCTCAACCCCCAAATGGAAAGTGAGAACATTTATAAAGCCCCAGATAAATGACAGAGACCTATTTACTTGGAATCCAATGTTTAGATGTTGCCTGCCTATACTGGGATGGGTTTTCCTGTTTTCTGTTTCAAATAAAATATGAAGATTATGTACAAAGAATGCTGCCTCTAGTGTCCCAGCAGAGCTCCTGCAGATCTCTTTTTGGGCCTCTGGCAACACAGCAGAAATTTCAAGCTCAATTGATTGCTGTGTTATTTTCTGTGACGCTTGGCCTTCCACAGGAACATTAGCCCATCCTCTAGTTGACTGAGGTCATGTTTTATAATGGTAACATTCCCTGTATAGACACTAATGTCATTCTATCTCTGCACCCCATGGCAGTTTACCAACATTAGGACTGGTTTAACAGATGAGATAACTCCTGTTGCCATGTCAAATCCAGTTTCTGAACACCCTTATTCATGCTCTGGTAGAAGTCACAGTATCAAATATGAAAATAATTTTAAAGGCCTGATCAGCTACCATTTTAAAGCATTGCTTGCACTGAAGAAGGTCAGATTGCTCTTTTCTCCAGGTCAGAACGTAGGCATGTTTACAGAAGCCCTTAACAGTCACAGTAAGAGCACTTACAGACCTAAACTCCCTGTGCATACTGAGAAGTAAAGAAAAATCCACCAGAGATACCTTTTTGTTGCCAAACTCTCTCTTCATTCATCATAAGTTAAACACCAAAGTAGAGAGAATATTTGGGTAAACTGAACAACACTCGTCCTCACTGTGCAAGACAACTTTAAAAATTTGAAAAACATGGGTCAGTCATTATATTCTGGTAACAAGCTACAGTAGTTGGTGCCTTGCAAAATCACAAAGGTTAAAATAGAGCTCCCATGGGTAAGAATCCAATATCCCACTGAACAATGAGAAAGCAGGAATAGCTAAACTCTCCTCTTTCCTTCCCAGCAGCATTAGGATCACAGACTATTTGACCAAGGAGAACATTAACAGAAATTTCACTTCAGGCCATCATGTCTGTCCACATGGACATCCAGTAAACGCTGATGTGACACCCAAAAAGAAGGGCAGCACACTGGTCAGCCTCAGTTCCTAAACTCACACGCTTTTCAACACTAACGAACACCAGAAAAGGTTACAGTGTTTTCCCACCTGTGGGGGTTTTTTGATTGGCTGTCAATATGTAAGCCCTCCTATCTCTAGTTGAGAAGGAAGAGACACACAGTCTCCACATTGCTGGAAGAAAGAACCAAGAGTTTTCAGAATCTTTTCCCAGAATTTTAAAATAAAGTTTATCGTCTCATTTCTACAGCCCTTGGTAAGTCATGGTTTTAATGATTCCAATCCTGCTGGCTTTATCCAGAGCATCAGTCTAGACAGACAGATGCAAGTGTTCTCACTGCCAGGCCTCACCAGTGTGTTAACCTTAGCCAGCCAATGCCGCATGATTTCTTGATGCCTCTTTGATCTTGTAGTTCTTGGCTCTCATCTGTGATGAAAAACAGGGGCTTCTTATTCACATAGTAACATTTATACTTGTCCCTTCACAAAGCCCTTCCTGGTGACAGCGGGCTGTGCCCACAGTTACAGGGTTTCCAGCCTACACATTTTCTGGCAGCTTGAAACAGTGGCCTATCCTTTCAGAACAGCCCTCACCACCGCATCAGCTGCCCCAGGCCCAGACTCAGGAACCATCTCTAGCAAGCACCTTACCAATATTACCTCCCTCAGCAGTTCTCATCTCCTCTCTGCTCCTCCCCAATACCGTTTAGAGTTCCACAGTGGGAACTCACCTCACAGATAGCAACTCGCTACCAATATGTGCTTCTGCTCTAGGCTGAGTAACAAAAAACTTTATTCCTATACTGGGATTCCAGTTCATTGAAGCCATAACTCAGCCACTGCACTGCACCATCAGAGATGGTGCCAGCAGAGTAACTTCCAAATTCGCTGCTGAGCTTTTTCTCCCTTTAGAGAGCAGCTGCAAATCTGGGCAAACAGTCAAGTTTTCTTCTTCTTCTATTCAAGGATAAACAATTTATTACAAAAGACAAAAAGCAGAAAGAATGTTTGGTATCTACTTTTATCATCTATGGCAACACTTAAACCACCAGGTATGTTGTATGTCTGTAATTTGCCACAACAGGACTTTCTAAACAACCACTGAAAATACTAGGTATCCCACTTCTTGTCAGATAGGGTGACAGCTGACATACAGGTGAACTGATAAATGAAAAAGCTGGTTTTTTACCTTCAAGTTCTAGAGAAGTATTATCCAGGATGCAAGGACTTTGGACGCTCATGATGGCTGCTTAAGTACTTTAAGCATTTCTGTATCAGGACATTTAAGCAGCTAAATACTTTGATGAAGTCTGTCTCCTCATTCAAAACTGAAAATACATTATCATGAATATTTACCATGTCAAGTAAGGACACGAAACCTCATCAACTCACACACACACATACATCAGGCCAACCTACCAGCTCATACTGAAGTTAGAAGCTGCATCCTTAGCTAATCACACTGGTCTCATGAATTTTTCAGCTCTGTGTCTCCTCTGAAACAGGCAAGCACTATTTCAGGAGACCAAATCCTCCCCATATACCCTCAGGAGGGGTCAAGATCCCACAAGCTGAATGTTACTCAACTCTGAAGCAAAGCTTTATCAGAATTGCTGAACCACAGTACCTAGAAAGTGAAGGGTGGGGGTAAGGGGGGGGAGTGTAGGGTAGGAAATATCTTGTCTCTTCCATGCAAGGACACTCAGGACACTGAATACTGTCACCTCTCCCTTCCCTTCGTAACAGCCAGGACCTGAAAGGCAGCATCTGACATGCAGAGAGGACATAGGCTGTGCCAGGGGGAGTATGAGGGTGGACATTAGGAGGAATTTCTTCACAGAAAGGGTGATTAGATACTGGAATGGGCTGCCCGGGGAGCTGGTGGAGACACTGTCTCTGGAGGTGTTCAAGGAAAGACTGGATGTGGCACTCAGTGCCATGGTTTGGTTGCCGTGGTTTGGTCATAGGTTGGACTCAGTGATCTCAGAGGTCTTTCCCGACCTATTTGATTCTGTGATGGATGCACTGCTGACACCTGAAATCAGCATCTGTGTACCCACCATGCCTGCATACGGAACGCAGAAGGTTAAGGCTTCTTCTAGCAGGGATGGGGTCCTGCACAAAAAGCTAGAGCTAGACAGCTAGGAGGCAATAGGACATTTATGTTACAGTGGGTTGTGGCACCCCGAGACAAAAGCCCTCTGCAGAGAGCAAGCGATCTGTAGAATTAACATATTTGTTCTGGCAGCACAGCGCGGAGATACCAACAACAGCGCGACAACGGGCTCTAGAGATGTTTCCCAGTGCATTTTAGCAGGGGCATTGCCGCGGAGAGCTGCCCAGCTCCCCTTCTCCCGCACATTCCGGGCTGCCGGAGCCTCCGCCTCTCCCGGCCCCCGCCGCCTCCTCAGCGCGGC